>CABHPH010156433.1:0-15268 GCA_902168325.1 Peromyscus nudipes
GTGTGTGTGTGTGTGTGTGTGTGTGTGTGTGTGTCCATCCTGCCTTTATGACAAAGACAGGGTCAACTTCTGAATTTTTCAGTGTCGTATGCACTCAAGATCCTTGTCAAATGGTATCAAGAATGTTAGCTTAGCCAGCCTTCTCAGACGAAGCACAAGAGGGATAAATGCTTGTCAGTGATGCCTTAGCTTGAAGATGGCTATTTGCACAGCTTACCTCTCCAGTAGGTTATGCCTGCTAATGCCAAACTAATCCAAAGCAATTCCTTTTCTAAGGTATTGGAGAAACTGAAGGCGATCCTAACACACAGGCATTTGCTACTAAATGCTGAAGATGCTGTGAGAAGCCCAGCTTGCATCTTACAGCCAGAGATGAGAGTCATGAATATCCCCTGCCCCATCATTCTTAGAGGAGAACCTCCTTCAGTATAATGCAAGGGGAATTTAGCCATGAAATACTCTACATATTACATCCCCCACAGAGACACTCAAAGTGCTGCTTAGCAAAGACACTGAGAAAACCTTTAGTAAATCTAATTGTGTTCCTCTCAGCCTCTCCCACATCCATAAGCACCAAAGCCATTTTTCCAATAAGGGCTGTTACAACTCCACAAAAAATATCAGTGAAGGAAGCATCACCTCCTTCACTGCCGTGAAGCCGGGAAGACGCACTTCTGCATGCTTAGAGTGAGCCAGGTTTTATTCCTGTTGTTCCCTAGTGTTCAGAATGGGCACTGGTGGTCCTCCACTGACCTATACCCATTTCATTCTTGTATCTCTTCCTCTCCTTCTGAGTCCTGAGCTTTGTCTACTCAATGGTTCCCTGCTGGCTGGCTTTCATCCAGAGGGCAGGAGGTGAGAAAAGCAATGTGCCTCTTCCACTGGCAACAGCGTTAGAATAGCTCTGACCAGGCTGTCACAGCTTATGGTCTCAGCTCTCTGTTGTTTCATTGGAAGCCCTCTTTTCATCCTTCAGATTTGAGAGGGTTTCCTAACAATGTTAGCATTGTCTGACTTTCCTGTTTCATATCCTTCTACCTCCTAAGAATAGGACCACCATGGATCTCTTTGAACCATGTGGGTATATTAATTCTTTTTTCCTCTCCATCTAATTTTGGTTGATGGAGCAAGGAAGGAAACTATTATCTATTAATGTCTTCTGGGTTCCAAGATAATTGCATTCATGTGTCATATAATTTGATGCTTGCAAAAACCTTTGATGATCAGGGTTCTTATCCCCATGAATGAAACTAAGATGCTCAACACAGATTCTTTTAGCTTATGTTGCCCAATAAAGGTAGATCCCGATCCAGTCAGGAGGCATTCAGTCTGTGAACAGTGATACTTTCTGTGAACCTGTTCCTAAAACCCTGAACTAAACCTTGATGACAGAGTAGAGAAGATGCAGAAAAAGACTAGAGATGAAATAGAGTCAGAACCCCTGCTGTGGTAAAAAGAAATTCATTCTCCCCTTGGAATTCAAAGAGAATCGTGAGACTGTACACTCATGAGGCTCCTGATCCTGGCATTGCTCCATGGAATACATTATCTAGGACAAGGTTCACCACCAAGGGAAATATCTTTCCCTAGACTTATACTTCTGAACACAACTGATACATGTGACACAAACCCAGCTGATTTGGCACATGCATTGTATCTTTCTGTAGTTGGATAACTAAGAAATCATTCAGTAGGATCAATCTCTACATTCTCTGTAGCTTAGATGATTAAAGTGTCTATCTCCTGAACATGAATGCTGTCATCCCACTTCTGCATCTGACTTGATTAGAATTAAAAACCACATACCTACATTTTATATCCCCATTGTTTAGATGATCTCCTTCCATACCAGTTCTATTTAAAATGACCATACTCAAACTTATCATTTGCTGATCCATTCATATGAATTAGGCACCTGATTGGTTTCCATGGATGAGTCTGGGTTCTATAATTGATTGTCTGAATTTATAACCAATCCATTCACTTATTAGCTGGACAAGTAGCTCAACCTTTCTAAGACTCATTTTTCCGTTTTAAAAATGAAGGCCATAATAATGTCTACTGGTTTAAAATACTGCTCTGTGCTCAGCACATAAAGTGATAATAGTGATATTAATAAACATATATAGCCACATAACGCTTGCTGTGAGCTTGGCACTGATCCAAGTGCTTTATAGGTCCTAGCTCCATTATTTTAACAATCTTTTATGGTAGGTATTATTATTATTATTTAACTTTTGTGGCTGAGGAAACCGAGACTCAAAAAGGTTGCAGAGATTTACCTGAAGACACATGCCACTATTCAGTGAGGCAGGCCTTCGGAGCTGGTGACAGAACACGAGAGTATAGGGTGTCCTGAACAAACCCCTTCTTCTTGGAGTTCAGGGCCTGGCTCTCTCGATCTCCACTAATAGTGTGTTCTACTGCTGGAATGATCGTCTCCACTTAGCATTCTGTTCAGACCAATTCTAAGTGACTTTCCCAGAGCCTCTAAAGAAAAGTTCATTCTTGTAATCTACATCGCAGCTTTCCACCTGCTGTGACTACTTCATTCCCCATCATGTCCCTTAGTCACTCTAAAAGCAGCAGACTCAGGATCACAAAGACTCATCCCTCCTTCTCCATCCCCACTCACACTCATTCCTCCAGGATGAGGTCCCAGTGACGGGAGAGGAAGGGAAACCCTCAGAGATGGGGTGCTTGTGTTGTCATATAAGCCAGTATTTTCACGACCTCTCTCTCTCCCTCCATTATTGACACATTTGGAAACCTACAGTCCCACTGCACTGAACTGTGAGAACTTACTAATGCAGTTACAACTCCACATGAAAAAAGATGCAAGGGTGTGAGTATGAGTACACATTTCATGGTCTTCAATCACTTGAATCAGTGAGAGCATAACTTCCCACAGAGAGAAACATGCAAGAAAGCCGCTGGTTTCCTCCTAACTTCACATGGCAAGAGCTTGCCCCAGCTTTTATCTTCATCACATCATGCCCACAACCCATTATGGAGCCCACCAGCGCTTCCCTGCAAACAGTGACACTCTGAGCAACTCATGCATTCTCTACCCCAACATCCCTAGAAGTTCATGCTCCATGGTCACATGGTTCCTCACTTATTTTATAGTTTTTGCCATTTTCTTCATTTCAAATTAGACTTCATACTTCATTCTTTCCCATTTTCTTGAGTCTATCCTTTATTTTCCTCTTTGACACTTTCTCTTACCCATGACTTCCACCCACGGTTCACCTCCTTGCTCCCAGCCCTTGCACCAGTCCGGACATGGATTGCTTACACCTAATCAAGATGGTACGTCTTCTATTATTCTGAGATTCACACTCAGCTCCATGCTAAGGCATGGATGGATACTTCATTGTGTCTTTGTGATATAAATTCTATATAAAAATAGGAGTCTCTGTGGAAAGAAAAGTAACGCAATTGTCAGCCTGGGGTTCCCTGGCCTCTCAGGTTGTTATAGGCCAGTGGTTCTCAGTCTTCCTAATGCTGTGATCCTTTAGTACAGTTCCTCATGTTGTGGTGATCCCCAACCATAAAATTATTCCATTGCTACTTCATAACTATAATTTTGTTACTGTTACTAATCATAATGTAAATATCTGATATACAGGATGTCTGATATGTGACCCCAAAATGGGTCATGACCCACAGGTTGAGAACCACTGCTATAGATCCTGCTACAGCAGAGCCATAGAAGTCCAAGGCACCGATTAAAGCCTTCATGAATTCCAATGGATTGGAAATGAGACACATAATTGGCCCATGTTCACTCAGTCTCAGGAAAGTCATATTCTTTGAGATGTGCTGATTTGTTTCCCATGAAATAAATTTGCACATGAAACTCAAGACTGTTCTTTGATTTCAGAAAGAATGAAACAAATAAGAAATAAATTAATATTCACTTTTATTTGGTAGATATATCTACTTTTGAAGAGGAGAGCCATTATATCCCAGCTATGCAAACCTAACATTCTGAACACCCTTGATGAAGCCTTCGGTCACAGTACCAAGGACTTTTCATGAGCATTTCCTTCCCATCTTGCCCCAACTTTCTGGCCACTCTTCTCACAACCTCTCTTCTCTCCTCCATCACCTACAAGTCCTTATTTATTTCTGTGGTAGAACGCCCGTCTTCTCCACCCTTTCACTTTATCCACCTTGTCATTAGTGTCTTAATTTTTACAAACATACCTCTGTGAGCAGTTCTCTTGCCAGTCATTCATATAAGGAAAGCTTTATCACTACACAAAGTTCAGATACAACTATCCCTGTGCTCCAGGAAATCAGGGCACAGCAACCTCTCAGTCTTTCTCTTGATGGAGATGCAGATTCCAGAAGACAACTGGTAAAGATACAAGAAAAGACCAGGACCTCGAAACCCACATGGCACAGTCATTCTACAAGCCCTCCTCCAGGGGCATGCCACTTCCTACACCCCATTCAGGCTGCCCCTCTGAGAACACTGCATGTATTTCAAGCTTATTTTACTTGCATGTAACTTAGGCCTCAGAGGAGCTCCACTAGGCTCCCAGCTTCCCAGCAGTAGCTTTGTTTGTGCCAGGCTGGGTTCCTTTTCCATGAGACCTCCACATCTGTGAAACGTGTTCTCAACAACATGAGCGAGTTACTTGAGTCTCGGGGCTTAAGTACTGAAGCCTGCTTCTCTCTCACTCAAAACAATTGGCAAGGCCGATCTTTTGAGAATGGCCTGCTGACCCTTTGTGTTCATAACATTAGCGTTGTGGGTTGTGGGTAAATACCACCTTACAAATAATCACATCTGAGCTTGTCACTGAACCTCTGCCACTATATCCTATTACTGAAGAGGAAGAGAAGGAAAAGGAGGAAGAAATGGGGGAAATGGCTCAGTTTCCAGAACTATATCACAGAACTGTAACAGCAAGGCAATGTGGCTACAAACATCAAGAATATGCTGAACTAGAAATCTCTTCCAGGCCGAAAACACTCACCACTGCCTCAGTCTACAAGTTGTCCTGTACAAAAGCCTACAGATAAAGCTGTGAAGCGGCATCACGCTTGAAGCCAGGGAAATGGAAATCACTTACTCTTGTTTCATATTAACTGGATTCTGGAAAAGCTACCAGGATTAGTCTATTTCGAAGACCCTTAAGTCATAGCTGAGGCTATAGGTAGAGCATTTGAGAAATATTTATCTACCATCCCAAGTTCTACACAACAGAAAGCATGCCTAGAGGGGTGGGAATGGGTATTGGGTGAGCCAACTCCTTGGTATGCTGTGGATAGTTCATTGCTACTCAACTCATTTTTCATGAGAGGAATAAAAGCTCCCCCCTAACAGAAGAGCTGACAAGCAGTGGATATCCTTGCTGGTAAAACTCAAAAGGAATGGAAAATGGAGACAGGACCAGTATTTGTTACACAAACGCATGTGTTACAACACATGTGACCTTCGAGCTGTGACTCTATTAAGGAGGGTGAGGGAGACAAAGAAATGAAAAGGAGAAAGGGAGACCAGGAAACAGCAACACCGTCCTTCTCTGATTGCTACATGTTTGAAGTCTGCCCTCTGCTCGGAGCTGCTGCCGCTGTCTTCATCACCCCCCTTACCATTCTCCTTGGATTTATAAGCCTCAAGCACTATCAACCATTTATCTCCATAGATTCCTTATTTAAAATTCACAGAAGCATGATTTATCTCCACTACATCTCTGTGCAGTAGGGAGGGACCAGCTTTTATTTTCTGGGGCTCAGAGAGGTTAACTGGCTCACCCAAGGTTATACAATGAGACTGAAGGATAAAATACCAACACAAAATAACAATCCGTAGTAAATGAAAAGTGTTCCACACGACACCCTGAAGCTCAGAGAGAAAATCCACAGTGATGACGGGAAGCTGCTTGCATCTGACTGTCCTGGAGGGACAATTAACCAAGTATCATGAGCTTGGATTTTCATCTGAGGGCTTCCTTTATGGTTTATTTCTTTACAGCTTTGAGATCTCAAATTTGATTTTCAAGATCAGTTAGTTTAGTAAAGCACGATTTTTTTCTCTGCAAATATCTTGAATACAATTCATGCATATGTGGTAAAAGACGAAATACAATTGAGCCTCTGGTTTCTCAAATGATAAAATATACTGCTTTTTATCTGTGGAAATGAAATCTTCCAAAGCAGTTCATTTCTGTTCTCTTCAAATATAGGTAGACACCTTCAAGAGGTCTATAAAATAGTCACCCATGTATTTTCTCCAACCGTAACAATGGGGAAAATTCTTACATATCACCCTGTATGACAATTCAACTTAAAATTCCACTTTGGCCATTACTGACCCATGTAAAACCTACAGCAAGTTTACATCTCTGGGTCTCAGATTTACATTCATAAAATGAAGGAAATATAGTTAGCTGGCCACTAATCTCCTTATGAACTTACAATCTCCAGTGCAATGCTTACATGACTGTAGAGGAAGTATTTCAGTGAATAAGCAGCAACACGTTAAAGATCTGAACAGAAACAATCCTCCTTTCCCTTTGTATACAATGCACTACACAGGAGCTAAGCTGAGTCCATTTTACCAAGTGAGAGCTGTGTGAGGTGAGGGAGGCAACCATCTCAGGGCAGACATCAAGTGCAGATTCACAGCACTGTGACTGAAGTCTGATCTAAAGCTGGTAACAGTCAGGAGAGAGAACCATCAGAAAACGCAGTCAACCCTTTTGTGATTGGAATAATGACAAAAGTACTGTGTGTGTGTATGTCTGTGTGCATACATATGAACATGCATATTTGTATATGCCCATGCACACACATGCCATTCAGGGGCCAGAGGAGAACATGGGGTCTTCCTCTGTGACTCTCTGCCTTACCCCCTTGAGAGAAGATCTCTCACTGAACCTGGAGCTTGCTGGGTTTTGGCTAGGCTGGCTGCCCAGCAAGCACCAGTAATCCTCCAGTTTCACTGGATCCTCAACCCTCCCCGCACTGGAGTTACAAGCATAGGGGACCATACCTAGCTGCTACGTGGGTACTTGGGATAGAAACTCAGTCCTGAGTCTGTACACCAAGTGTTGGTACCCACTGAGCCATCTTCCTTATCCCCCATTAAGTAAGTGTAAGCTGTTAAGTTCCAGTGTGTTCCAAGTACTTTACCTATGACCTCAGCAAATTCTCACATCTGTTTTCTCACATCACCACTCAGAGTTCAAAAATCCAATTTACGCTATTTCATTTCCTTAGGTAGATCAGGCTTCGAGAGGCAAGTAATCTTGTCTGTTGTAGAGGGTCTTATAGTTGTTACTTTACTATTTGTTTTTCCTATTATAGATATCCTGATTTTCATTAGGGTACCCATGTACCAAACCCATGTTCTCTGGGTAATATTAAAGCCAACTCAGGTTCCTGGGGTCCAGTTTCTCAGAGACTATCTTCTCTCTCTCTCCAGATGTGGGGAAAAATGCAGCCATAGGTATCCATGTTGAAAATGAATTAAGTTCCCTGGCTTTCGTGTCAGAAGTCAATAAATAAATAAATAAATAAATAAATAAATAAATAAATAATCCACATAAAGCAAAGGGATCAGTCCCTGGTGACCTCACTGCACTGTGGGTAAAGCCAAGCCTCCAAACTGGGCTCTGCGTGACATACACGATCTTCATTAGAGAAGAGTCAAGCATCTACTAGGTTGGTTCTGGCTGCCAGATTATTGAATCTGAGAGTCCCTGTGTAAGACCATTCCAAGAGAAATGCACTGCAATCAGGGGGGGACCCTGTACCAGCTACACATTCAACAGAAGCCACCATCTCTTCCTAATCCAGATTCACAGCACTATGGGGACCACCACTGTTTGAAGATACTCTCCACATTTGCCGATCACTCATCGATAAAGCAAACATACTCAAAGCAAGATTTCAAATTTCATATGACATCTCAAAGCCCAGGACACCCATCAAAGCCTTCAGGTCTCATTTGATTTTATCTATTTTACCAACAAAACAGGGGATAGACATTGTTTTCCAGAGGAAATTCTTACAGCAGCCTCTGTACCCGAAATAATGTTTAGGTCAAAAAAAACAAACAGTATATTCATTTTCCACTTCGTGCTGATGTGTCTCCAGGTGATGTGTCTCTAGTCCCGTTCTGGCAGAGGATGCATAATCTCTTTACAAACACACAGGCCATCACCATGGAAATGAACATGAGGTCATAAATACATCATTAGGAGCACCACTGTGTCTCTTAGGCGGTAATGACAGTACTTCACATTGCAAACCTTCCTGTGACTTGGGAAACATTAACTCAGTAATCCCCTGTTGCCTACAGAGGAGAAGGGCAGTTGATACCAGTTTTGAAGATCTGGAGGCTGAGAGAGAAATTGTGCTGTTTTCCCGAAAGTTCCAAGGGAGTAGGGATTAACCTCATTCATGCAGAGCTTGCAATCCCAGATGTCTTTATGATACTTCCAGGTTTTTCCCACACCTCAAAGGGCAAAACACCTTCACAAACCAGACTATGGTGTTTCAAATCTTCCTCCAGGGGAAATGCTGACATTTGCTTGGGACAGACCTGGTCTTCATGGTTCTGAAAACAAAGCAGGGGGATGTGCTGGACAAAATGTACCAAGCGAAGAGACAAAGGCACTCTGAACAAGGCTTTCCTGATAGGTCCCTCTCTCTGGTTCTATCCCCTGAAACTCCCTCCAGAACCTGGAAGGAAAGGCTTCCACGGTCCTTCACAAAGCCAGCTCATCTACCCATGGCTTGTCTGCCTGCCATGATGATGCCTGGGCTTAAACAATCATACTCCCCTTCTCCCATCTAGACTTCAAGTTCTCATCTGAGAAGTCAGCTCCAAGAGGCCCAAATAGCTTTCACTTGACCTATCTGCCTGCTTCAGGTTTCTCTCCAATTTTTCCTGGTTCTTTAATGGCCAAAGCCTCCAAACTCTACCTTCAGTCCAACTTTCTATCAAAATCTCTCTTTTAAAATCCTGTTATTGGAAGCAACGATGCTTCTGCTCTTTGGATCACTGCCAACAGCTCTTTTTGCCAAACTTAATGGAATTTTTATGGCTTTGCCTCCTGAGCCTCTATACGATCCATAACAACACTGCCAACCATCGAGCTTTTTGCCTTTTATTTCTGTATAAACTCTTAATTTTATTGCCACTTTCTCTATTGCTTTGAGCTGCTTCCTGGTCCTGACATGGGTGTCTCCTTCCTATAACTTTTTCCTCTTTATTCACAAATCTGAGCTGAGATGACTCAGTCCTATGTCTCTGTTAAATATCTAGCTCCCACACTTAGTCCAGTTCAGCATTTCCGTCTACACAGACTCTTGAAAGGGGCAGGTGCTCTCCGCTGCCCTCATTCATTCACAGGTCTACCTACACCTGGGACCAATCAGATGGAGGCAAAATTTCAAGCACTAATTGAGCAATGTGATTTCCAGACCCAATTATCATGTCTGAGAAGAGGTCTAGCCAGCTTGCATCTTCTCTTTGCATCCGTACGGGTGAAAGATGGACTTTTGGTCCCTAAAGGAGAGTTGATGATATCATTTGGACTTGAAGAAATTATCTCCACTTAAATTTATGATTAAATTGAAAGTGTGCCCAGTACCTTTGGTACAGAAAATGAACACAAACCCAAATGATGATGGCATTAGTAATGTCCTTTCTTAAGTTGCTTAAAGCCACAGGGGACACTTCTCCCCTGGAATTAGTGTTGTGCTTTGAGACAGTCTAGCAATTCCAAGTGCTGCATATTTGTCGCCCAGTTCCTTATGGGGGAGGGTCATTACCTGTGGAAGCAAACACCCTTGAATCCTGAAACACCCCATAGGCCCTGCCCCACTCTCAACACTTCTGGAAGTACAGAACGAATATATGTGAATATCACCCCAGCCATGGTCGGTAGTAACTGTCCTGGAGCTGTGTCACTTGCAGGGAAATGGATGAAAGTGGAGATCCACTGTGTTAAGCAGATTGAGCCAGATGCACAAAAGCAAACATTACATTCTCTTGTTAGATGGGGAAGTGGCAACAGAAGAGGAAGGGGTACTGTTTGGAAAGATGGAACAGGGCCAGCACAACAGGAGTGAACAGGACAAAAGGATAAAGGGACAGAGGGTGAATGTTGTTGTGATACATAATATACTTGAATCACACATCATTAGGAAGTTTACCATAATGTTCATGAATATACAGTAGTAAAAAAAAGAAATATGAAGTTCAGAAGCAAAGACATCTAACACATACTCTCAAAAAGCAAAAGTCAGTGCTCAAATATTTTATTACAAACCCATGTTTCCCCATAAAGTTTATAAGACAAGGGCTGGAGGGATGTCTCCATGGCTAAGAGTACTTCCTGTGCAAGTATGAGGAACTGAGTTCAGATATCAGCATCCAACATGGCCACATGTACACCTGTAAACCCAGCACTGGGGGGGACTCCCTGGCTGTCAGCCTAGCTCCTAGTTAGTGAGAGATACTGTCCCAAAAGAACAAAGTGGAAGATGACAAAGCCAGCCTCCTCTGACCTCCATGAGTGCACATGGGTGCCCACCTACATACACATGCCTCTCTCAACACACACACACACACACACACACACACACACACACACACACACAGTGTATAATGTAGTCAAGAAGAAAAAAGAGAACTCCATTATTCATTAAGCAACTGCTATGCTGTATTTGAAATGCCAAAACACATTTCATGTGCCATATTGCCACTTCAGGTTTTAGATTTGTTTGCTCACGGAACTTCCAAGCTGTACCACAATATAGACACATTTATTGCCATCATTCTTATTTTTCCAATAAAGAAATGAGCTCAGACCAGTTAACGTGACTTGCTGCAGGTAATACTGTTGTGAAACAAAAACACAGAGTCTGGTCTTGCTGAACCCAAACCCTGAGCTCAGCTCTGCTTCACATAGCTCCAGTCACTTGGTACCTCTGGTCCTGTCAACAGAATGCCTCAGCTGTTTTCTGGATATTTGCATCACATCAGACAATTACACACTGCTTTGCCTCAGTTCTTTATAGATTAACACTCACTGGATATGACATTTCAGTCTTAAAATGGACAATCATCATTGCTCCAAAAAGGACAGAAATAACATTTTTCTTCCTACCCCCCAAAGAAGCTACAAAGAGATTGATCACCTAGTCCACACTCTTCTCAGAATCAAGGTATGCTCTGCACTTAGTAGAGTGCAATAGGTGTGATCATGTGCTTTCTTTTCTTTGTAAAGAGGAACTGTGGTTCCATGGTCAACATTGTTAGAAGTGAATGCAGGAATTTTAACAGGAGTATATGGATGAATACATTGTGCACATACCTATGCTAGGCATTAGGTTTTCCACATAAATTATTCTATCCAATCCTTAAGACCACCCTATGATATAGACACCAATTACATACACACTATACATAAAAAGATCATACTTGGAGTGAATTTAACAACATATATATAAACTTAGTGAGCTACTAAGCCTGGCCCTGCTGGTGCCAAGATTCTGCTCAGACCTGTGATATTTGTGGATTTGGACTTTGCATCTCAAAGCATATTCTATATGACAACCTACTATGGCCTGCAAATACCCCTTGCCAAGGTATGTGAGACTGGGCTACAGTGTTGATTCTACCCAGGCCAGCTTCACAGTCAGGATGCCTGACCAGGCACAAATATAGTCGATGCCTCTATAGAGTGTCCCACCTGAGAGGGGGGTCCTCCCCTCTGACCATCATATCCTCAGTGCAAAGAAGGATCTGGAACATAGTTAACACTCAGTGAATATGTGCTGTTGAATACATGATTATCAGAACTGTCAAAATTAGGGATTTGAAATCAAAGGAGCTAAAGATGCGCAGATGGATTTCAAGGGGGCTCCATCCTTTGAAAGACTGTTCCCTGCAGAAGATGAAAGGCCAGAATATCTAAGAGAGTGCACCTAAACGGCACTTGAGCCTTCCTTCCTCAAACTTAGGCTCCATCCAGCCCTGAACTGCAGTCTAAACTGAGTTTCACCACCCAAACAACAAAATCCCATCTCACAGTGCCAAAGCTATTCAAAGATGCTTCCTATCTCTCCCGGCAGATGAGCTGCCTTCTGTCTGATATTGGTCATTCACAACACTTAAAAACAGACTTCAAGAACTCGAAGCATGGATGTCCTCTCCATATACCAAAGAGTAAAAGAATTAAGTGAGGCACTTTGTCCAAAGCCATGTTGATCTGAGCCTGGAAGGCAGACCTTCCAAGGCTGACTACACTTTGTCCAGTCTCCATTGTTTCCCAACCTCTCCTGACACAGGCCAACCTTGACAACTGGCACCAGAGTCACCATGTCAGCAGCAGGTGCATAGCCCCTCTGACCCTGTGGGGTAGCAAGGTAAACAAACAGCAGGGATGATGCTAACACCTGCTTACAAGCATCAATCTCAGCAGGACAGTGTTCCTGCTGGCCTGAGTAACCAATACTCCATCACAGAAACTACCCCCTCAAGGTACAAAGTCCTTTATCATTGGTGTGACAAGTGTCTGCCATCATTATGGCCTGAGCCAATAATCCCATGGAATATTAAGGAGAACGAACACTGCCAAGAGAGGGTGATGATCTTGGGTTCCTTTTAAAGGCCCGCTTATAAGCTTTACATATAAGACAAAGTTTAATGCTCAGAATGACTATGGTTGTATATTTAAATCAAAAGACAAGAGAACCGTGTTTCTCATTAGCACCACCATGGATGAAGCGGTAAAAACAAACAAACAAACAAACAAAAAAAACCCACAATTTTAAAGAGGTGAGTTTCCCAAAACTTCTGAAAGTCCAACTATAATCTAATATTCTCCAACGGGATGAAACTGAAGCATGAAGGCTTTAACCACTCATTTGATGCTGTGTAGTAAGTTGGTCTGGATCACAACAGGTCTTGTGAGTCGTGCCAAATCCTTTCTTCTCTGCCCCATTAGCTTTGCGAACACCCAGCATTCACCATGCCTGGTGTGCTAGCCTCACGCCTCTTGCTGTGATCTAGCCTGGCAAAAGCAGCTTAGGAAAGACGGTGTATCAGACAAAGCAGTCCAGGTTACAGTCTATTTTTGTGGGGAAGTTGAGGCAGGAACTTAGCGCATCACAGCCATAGGCAAGAACACAGAGAGAATAAACACCTGGATCCTTGCTTGCTTGGTGTTTTTGCTCACTTAATGTTTTCTCTTTTACACAGTTTAGGATCCCTTGCCCATGGAATGGTTCTACCCACAATGGGCTGTATCTTCCTATATCGATTAACTATCAAGATGGTCCCTATGAACATGCCCACAGACCAGCCCAATCTAGGTAACGCCTCATTAAGACTCTCTTCCAGGTGATTCTAGGTTGTGCCAAGTTCCCAGTTCATGTTTAACCCCCACAAATGGTATCCCTAATTATCTGCTTAATATATTTATAGTACGTTGCTTCTATATGAATAATCCAAATAATCATATTGAAGCTTATGTCTGAGTTTGCTTATTTATTATATGCACATGTTATTAATGCATATGTTATGATATTTCCCTTCTACAGAGATGATTTTCAGAAGTGAATAAATTGGTAGATGCCAAGTTATATAAACACATCCTAGTTGCATATGAGAAGATTCCAACATAAAGCGTCCTGGCATCCTGCCTCTGATGTCAGTCAAAGCTGGGTCCCTGATGCTCAGTGAGATTGATGCCCTTGGCCATGTCCACCTGGGTTTCAAAGAAACATGCTAATGTCAATCTCGGCTGTTCTTTCCTTCTGAGTCGAGATGAACAGCCCCCCATGCCCATCAACCTAAGACCTGTTGCTGAGCACCCATTAGGAACCTACGGAGACCCCTTCTGTCAATTTCATACACACAGCCCTAATTTCCTTTCTAGCTACAAAACCAAAGCCAATTGATTGCAAAGCCCCAGAGGACACACTGCCACCCAACAAAAATGAAACACTGAACTTGCAAGCCCCTGCAGCTGTCTAGGGACCAATCTCCTAATGTATTTGTCCACTACGTTAATAAGTCAGGGCTCTAGCCTTCTTTGCTTTTCTGAATTATTTATCAACAGTAAAGAAAATGAAAAATGACAGATGTAAAAATAAAGAGAGAGGGGAGAGCAGGGCTCTTTCAGTTGCCTGGTTGCTTAGAGATTTTTTTGGCCTGGGCTCTGAACCTGCTACAGTTGCCCTGTAGGATTAAATGTGAGGGCCTTGTTATCAGTAATGGGACTTTGGCACTGAATTTCCTACATGCTGGGTGTGAAATACCCTTTCCTGAACTCCATTCCTTTTCTAAAAGGGATATTGTCTGGTAATGGCTAGGGCCACTGAAGCCTTGCTTTCTATTTAGAAGAAAAATACAGTAGCGCCCCATTTACCCAGTGACTGGCTTCAGTCATCTGCAAGCCCTGGGAAGACAGAACAGACACAGAATCTGTCACTCTCTCAGGCCTTGGATCTCACATGGTCTAGTCCTTCAGGGAGAATCAGAGAAATCTGTGGGCTATAGAGGGGCCGAGTGCAGTTTATTGATTTAACAAGTTCCCGTATTTAATTCTGAGTCTCTGAGGAGATGACTATTTGAAATTCCATTCTATAAACTTGAAAAATTAAATTAAAACCCAGATATTTGAAATTATCTAGGAGACCCTGTCTTGCAAATCCTTTGTGTGTGTATATGCATGCATGGGTGTGGATGCACACCATATATGTGTGCAGGTGCACATATATGCAGGTGCATATGTAGATGCTCATGCATGCAGATGCAAGTGTGTGCAGGGACATTTGTGTTGGTGCACATATGTGCAGGTGAATATACATTTTAGTGTACATGTGTGCAAGTCCATGTATGTGCAGGTGCACATGTATGTGTGCACATGTGTAGATCCTTTTATATATCAATCCTGTTGTAAATACTTAAGAATAATAGTTCTTTGTTATTTTTCATTTTACAACTGTGCTTTCTGATCAGTTTTCCAACACCTTTGGGAAATTATTATTTCCCATGTTTCATAGATGGTGGCATCAAGGTTCACAAGGGTGAAATGACTAGCCTGAGACAGACCAGATTCAGTTATGAGGACTCTAAATCCTGTGACATATGCATTTTCCACAACACGACATACAGTGTGCGGTTTCCACAGTGCGGCACACAGTGTGTGATTTCCAGTGTAGCATACAGTATGCAGTTTCCACAGTGTAGCGTACAGTTTGTGATTTCCAGTGTAGCATACAGTGT
>CABHPH010156433.1:15278-44973 GCA_902168325.1 Peromyscus nudipes
ACAGTGTGTGATTTCCACAGTTCAGCACACAGTGTGTGATTTCCAGTGTGGCATACAGTGTGTGATTTCCACAGCGCATCACACAGTGTGTGATTTCCAGTGCAGCACACAGTGTGCAATTTCCACAGAGGACACACAGCATTCCATACAGCAATGGAGCCAGCTCTTTCACTTCTCCCAGGCATCATCAGTGAGATTTTTCTAGGCCATTTCAAGTAAAATGGTGCAACTGCAACTGTTCTCCCTCCCTCCCTCAGCATCCCCTTCCAGCACAGTATGTCAGTGTGCTCAGCATCTCATGGTTTGCCATCTCCCAGTCAGAACATAGCGCTACTCAAAGCTATATTTTATTTCCTTCATTCACTGGCATATCCCTGACATACATAATTGCACCTGGTAGGATATTCTCAATAAATATTTAATAGATGAATAAACAAAGCCAGGAATCAGTAAGCCACAGTATGAATTACAAAAGAAGATAATGATCAACATGTGATAGAGAACCCAGACGCTAAGTCTGGGTTCTAGACATTTAGAAAGAAATGTTTAAAACCTACTAGGAAAGAAATATTCAGGATGTTAGAGGTATCTTCAGTGGTTCAGTTACGGATGGTTTTCATTTTCTTCTTAGTTTCTTCATGTGACTACAGTATTCATATATTACTGTCATGACTGAGAAAAGTCTTTTGTGATTTGACTGATCTCAACTTTCTGGACAGCTTGTCTGTATGCTCTAAGTCCCTCTAAGGACATTTCCCAAAAAACGACTCCTCATCCTGCTGTCCGATTTCCAACAAGCTCATGGTCTTTCATCCATCTTTTGAAATCAATTTGTCCCATGGCTACCCTTAAGGACTAACTAGATGCTACCCAGGAAAGCTGGTAGCTACCAAAGCTGCTCAGAGTTCAAGGGGCTTCTTTTCTGGGGAATAAATAAAATTTTAAATATTTTTCAGTGTTCCCTCCATAACAACCTACAAACTCAGGGCTCTAGAAGACAAGACTTAAATAAAGGACGTATTCCATGTAGATACAAAGGCCATCATCAAGTCCATGTCATACTGGTCCTCTTCTTAACCCATTACCCTAAATCAGTTCACTGCAGGCTTGTGTTCTCAAAAACTCTGGAAATGAACAGACTTTTTGAAGAAGATACTTTCTAAGTATTTCCAGAGCTGTGTGGTGAGGAGAGAGGAATGTGGAAAGCATGCCCCAGGGCTTCAATTCACCTAATATGAATCAGTCTTGCACTGTCTCTATCGTGTTCAAACTTTAAAACCTAACTTCTCTAAGAATGATGAACTGAGGTATGAGCACTCTAGGAACAGACCCAAGATGCCAAGCTTACAGCTTTGACCCTCACCCTAAGAATGGCCACTGTCCTCCAAGCAAGGAAGATCTGTGTCACATTAGCATTTTCACAGCTCCATGAGTGTTCCTCCAAGTACCTTGCAAATGCTCCCTGCAGGATTCTAGAAGGAAGAAGAGTCTGCTTTCCTGAAGTCAGTTCAGGTTGATGCTGATGAGTGTTGAAGTCGGGGTGGAAATCTAGGCCTGTTTCCCTCAGCGCCTTCTGCTCCTTTCGCTTTTCCTTTTTAAAAGTTTATTTTTGATGTGTGTGCGCAGGCTCGTGCGGACATGCATGTGCATGCATGCATGAGTGCATGTGCATGCATGTGTGAGTGCGTGCGTGCATGTGTGTGTGTGTGTGTGTGTGTGTGTGTGTGTGTGTGTGTCGGGAGGTACCTATGGAAGCCAGAAGAAGGTGTTGGATGCCCTGGAGCGGGACATAGAGGTGTTGTGAGTTGCCTGTTGTAGATGCTGGAAACTGACCTCAGATCCTCTGCAAGAGCAGCAAGTACTTTCAATGGCTGAGTCATCTCTCCAGTCCATGGACTTTTCACTTTTGTGTAAATCATCTCCAGACCCCACTGTAGATGAGCAAACACAAAGGGACTTATTTCTTAAGCCCCTGCACCTCATCATTTCTCATTGCTCTCACCTAACCCCCCCTCCCCAATGCCAAACCCAAACAGGTCAGACAGCCTGTGGGAGGGTGGGAAGCACATGCTTTTGCCCTCAGAGTAATTAATTCCTTATTCCTCCTGCTATCCGTGTTCTCTGGCATTTATCGCCCGTATCTCACATTTTAGCAGTCAGTTATATGCCCTATAAAGTTATTCTCCTTAAATGTAAATTTTATGTCTCCCAAAGAGACCATAACCTCCTAGGGGTCAGGAACCAAATCTTACAGAATCACAGAATTAGAAAAGTAATAGTTTGTAAAATTCTCTTAGAGGAAGAGGGAGAAGGAGAGGGAGAGGGAGAGGGAGAGGGAGAGGGAGAGAGAGAGAGAGAGAGAGAGAGAGAGAGAGAGAGAGAGAGAGAGAGAGAGAAACTCTTTTCAGAAGAAATCTAATTTGTAATCCCAACCTCTCTCACTAAAACTTTAATCTCCCAAGGTCCAAAGAAGAAAAGAGAAACTATCTATTGGCCTTGGCACAATTCATCAGTGAACTATTGGCAGGAGTTACATAAGGCTGTTCCCCAATTGTGATTTAAAAGCCGCTTTACAAAGGAAACTCTCAGTCTTTCATGCCTACCTCAGTATCTCTCTTTGTCTCAACCCTGGTGTAGAGAAACCTGGGCAAACCTTCTGATTTTGGAAACTATGCCAGAAGAGCTTGTATCATTGAAAGCGCTAGGACCTGATGTCAGGTGCTAGGTACCGAAGGACAAAGGCAGCATCTGTAGTCAGTTGGATGCTTGCTACATTCTGAATTCACATTGGAGGCGGGGCCTCTGGAATGCCCCTGCACAATGCATCCTTTTCTCTTGCACCACGTGAAGACCAAGTGAAGAATACGCCCTCATGAGGCATAAAATCTGCAGTTTTTTTGATCTGGAATTTCCAGCCAGAATGGTGAGACATCCATTGTTGACAAGCCACTGAGTTACGAATGGACTAAGAGTACCATGACTCTAAATGCACATAAAGAGAGGCACATACCAGTCACAAAATTCTACTGGAATTTGATAAAGCATATCATAGTCTTTTAATCTCTCTAGCTCATATCCATAATTCATATGACTGAAGATTGAAGGAATTAACTCTATGGCAGCAGTTCTCAACCTGTGGGTAGCAACCCCACCTGGGTGGTACAACCCTTTCACAGGGGTCAAATATCAGATATCCGCATATCAGATATTTACAATTCATAACAGTAGCAAAATTATAGTTATGAAGTAGCAACGAAATAATTTTATGGTTAGGGATCACCACAGTATGAGGAATGGTATTAAAAGGTTGCAGCATTAACAAGTTGAGAACCACTGCACTATGGAGTTAAATAACTCAATTTAAAAAAAAAGTTAATGAGAACATCATTGAGAGACTTTGAGGGGCAAACACTCAATGTAACCTTTATCAGACTTTTTGTTTTCTAATATTTTAATTGCATGTTTTCTGATGGTAAAACACAGGAACACCTTATATTTCTGTCATTGAAAATTTTTAAAAATGTGTAGAAATAAAGAGAAAATGTCAGCCATTCATTTGCTCTATATTACCTACTTATGTTACATCCCCATCTGTGTTTGTATCTATACACATGCATATCTGTGTACAACCATAACTTCTACTTGTTATTTTAATTAGAAAATAATATGTAATTATTACATATTATTTACATCTTACATCTCATCACCCTACATAGTGTGAATTTTCTATTGAAAACTTCCCTCTAAATATTATTTATTATATATTGTATCCCATTATATGTATATAATGTAAACTAACCACATCTCCACTGCTGAAGATTTGCAGTATTTCCAGCCTTTTTCCCTTGTAAACAATGAAATGAGTGGCCACAATGAAAATTTTATGTAAATAATTGTGACAGATCATCTCTTGGAGATGAGTTGCTATAAATAAGTTGCTTCTGATACACTCATCAGGGGATCCATAAGAAAAGTCACAACAATTTACATTCCCACAGCAATGTATGAAAATGCCCGTTTCTTGATGTATATGGAAATATACAATATCCCTCTATATGTCCATACACAGAGTCATACATCATTTCAAGAACATTGTTATTTTCATTATTTCTAATCTTGAGAAATTTATTTAAAGTTTGAATATGCTCTAATACATGCTGTCAGTTGCCTACACAACTGTGTATCTATATACATACTCACGCACACAGAGAAACACATATGCACATCACAAACATACTCTCTTACACATATACATGCTACCCAACACAGATTTTCTCCTTCCTTGACAACATAACAAACATTGGTGCTAGGAAACTGACCAAGTATACAGAAGAAGGTGTTCCTTGTCCTAGACTCAGAGAGGATAAATATCCATTCAAGGCAATTCTCTTCACCTCTTCAAGATACAGTTTATGCATGGGTACAGCAAACTACTTTTAGTCAGTAGGGCATTGCAGTAAATCTACAGGGATGGTGCTTCAAATAAAGACATTCTGAGTCCCAAGAAGGGACAGGAAGAAAGGACTTGGTCTTTCATTCATGAGGTTGAGATGTGATTGAGTTCATCTCTCATACCTGGAAAGGTTTTCTTAACTTTGAGACCGAGAAGAACATGAGCAAGTTCCAATCTATCATGATGGAAAAATAGAGTAAAAATCTGGAAGAATTTGTATACTGAAGATGAAATGGAGCAGCTCAGTCAACTGAGGATCCATGTCTCTGGGTTATGAGCCATATGAGAATAGACAGCTGAGTCTCTGGCTATTGTTCTGATTGTATTTTTCTTTTGATTTATTCAGTTAAAATCACCTGAACCATCTCTCCCTCCAACACACATCATGGTAATAGCATCCTTCCAATTGTTTGACAATGAAATGTGGATACTAGTGAAGAAATAGATAATGTAAATGTCTTTCAAATTCTCATAGTACGTAAGTGACATAATCAAAGCATGGTACTAGTGAGAATTCACCTACTAAATGGGATAGGTAGTGAATATTTTCAATGACCTTAGAAGAAAAAAATACACTTCATTATACTTTATAAAATGTTTAAGAAAAACTCTCTTTGTATCTGACCCCATCTCTCTGGTTGTCCTTCTATCTCTACACACACACACACACACACACACACACACACACATTCACACTTTATCTTTAGGATGGAAATAAAGAATGTAAGATGGGAAGCTAGGTTGTTAAAGAGAAACACTTACTAATTGCAGAACCCAGATGCAGATATGGTGGGTCTATAACCCAGCCTATACAGTTCTTAAGTGCTGGGGCACCCTTAATCAAACTCCTTTATGAGAAACTTAATTGTCATTCTGAAAGAACAACTCCAACAATAGCATGTACAGAAATATTCACAAGCCATTATGATGAATTTGGGTCAAGGGCAGCACAGTACTTAATAGGTTTGTGCACAAATGCCCCAGGGGTGAGCTCCATCATTTGTCCTGCTTGCTGTACAGTGGCCCACGTGATTCAGCTCCTTCACAACATAGACTAGGATGAAAAAGAACTCCACTTAAAGCAACAAAGAAGCCCAACAGTGGCCATGTCCTTCAGAATGACTTCCATCATAAAAGTTCAAGCTAAACATTCTCTGATGGCCTCCCTGACATGAATTTTCCAGAGTGAATTAATCTCAGCATGATATTAACATTGAATTTTCCAGTATTACATACAGAGATGTAATAAAATAACCCAAGTTACTAGACTTTGCAGTAATTTTCTCTCCCACACAGTCCCTCTTAAGAGAGATTATAATTTCTTTTGCTCCCCTTTTGACTTTGTCTTTGTTCACTTTTGATGAATAGAGATGTCCAATCCAAAGGTGTGTAAATAATGCAGGTGTATAATCATAAAAAATTAAGGTAAATAATAAAGATGTATAATTTCTTCAATTCACCTTGAGTGGTTCTGAGACCCAAGTCTTCTGTGGCAATTCTCTGGTCATTGTGGGCACTCTGCACTTCTTTTGGGTCATATCAGTTCTATAGGACTCCAAACATCCAAGGTGTTGGCATAGGATGTACAATCTGACACATGCAACACAGAAGCCACTATGGAGATGCCCATCTTTGTCCTACCAGGACATCCATGGCATAGCTTAAGATTCTGGATCTTTCCCACCTATGGGGATATCACACAGCCCTTTTCTTTCCTGTGTCTCATTCATTTCAAAGTGCAGCCTCAAAGGCAGGGCCTTCCTCTAAGAAGAGTTTGAGTTTCTGCTTTCACTATCACTACCTTCCCAACTCCATGTCTGCCACCACCATTTTAAGATAATTCTTTCTTTTAAGTACAATATAGAAGGCAATTATCTATTCTTCTTAGTTTTTTTTCTCCCCACATGCCAGCTTCCTCTATTCTTTGTGAAGCAGTGACTCTCAACCTTGACTGCACACATGGCTATGTCAACAAAAGTGCAAAGGTCCATGCACAACCTTAACCTCAAAAAAAAAAATCAAGATCACAGAGGAGAGAATGAACTCTCTTTCTAAAATGTTTCAGGCGTGTCTATCTGAGGGGAAGCTTGGCAATCCCTGTCCTGACAGGTTATGATTTTGTGATGCTGCTTTGGTACAGTCACACTCTGCTTTGGGAAGGAGTGGTGGATGATAGAGTCTCCTTATCTATTTAAATGGAGGAAAGGAAAAGAGACAAAAATCAAACCAACAAATCAAAATAAAAGGCAAATATCTTTTGAAAATAATCAGACTCTCTAGGTGGGTATTTAGATATCCAAAGATGTATGTCTTGTTATGACTTTTCTTATTCAATATATTGGTAAATGATTTCTCATATCTCTAATAAATATATTCTATTCTCTATAGTTAGCATGGGAATTTCAAGTTTAAAGATGAATTAATCCTTTGAAACTCTCATACAGGTTTGCAATATATTTGTATTATAATCACTCTTCCTTCTACTCCTCCTAATCCCTTCCCTTTCACTTCATATCCTCTTCTTATTTTTTTTTATCACCTATTGAGTCTAATTAGTGATAGGATTTTTTTAAACTAAAGTGTGTCTATAGGCTTCTGACTCATACCATTACTACAATGTTATCACCTCTTCTTAAACCAAAAAACAATTACTCCCAATGTGGACAGACAGCTCAAAATACAAAGTATAAGCACTCTGAAGCAAGCACATGGCATACACTTGAAAGTTATGGATAATTTACAATATCATCCTACCAAGTCAAGGAATATTCTCTCCACTTCACATGGCATATAATTCTAAATGGGAAAAAAACCAACTACCTTATATTTGGAAATTATGTATATGTATATACATACACACACAGACACACACACACACACATCATCATCATCATCATCATCATCAACCTTGTGCTGAAAACATAATCTAGAAAACAACCATAAAATTTCTCCTAGCAACTGTTCCTCACAAGATCTTTAAGGACTTGCCTAACCTTGCTTCATTATAAGGTGCTTAATTCTAACCATTAAGTTAATAGACTTTTATATCGAAGCCTTTAACTAAGCTTCATCTGAGTGTTTCAAACGTGTGCTTTCTTCAAGGGTTCTTCCACACCAATATTAAGAAAATAAAAATCTTTTTAGTGAGGTAATAGAAATCACATGGGGTGTTCGTTACCTCACTTTTTCTCTTTATATCTATGCTCATGGGAAGTTTTTGGCATAAAAATGAATGCTTGCCCATTACTGTCGAGCACCTGTCCTATCATCACATGCTTTTGCTGTAAATCACAAGAATCTCTTTAAAGCTGCCTGCGTCTCTAATGACGGCATCTCGGCAAACAGCCACAGCACAGGAGTTCAGCTGGGGAGACATGAAAGGCAGGAGCCAACAAATCAAGCTGTCGACCATTTCGAAAATTAAAGGAATGTTCAGAAAAGAAAAGCCTCCTCTCCCTGACACACAAAGCTAAATACTGGTTCTTACCCTTGCAAGGTTCACAGAGGAGCCACTAAGGAACCTCAGACAGGAGGGGAAATGCTCCAGACTGACATGGCTTTCGGGGCAAACACACCCCCCCACCCCAATGTCAAAAACCAAATGTGTTAGAGTTCATTCTTCGAAGGGACCGGGGAAAATTGCTTAGGAGACTTATGTATAATACATAGTGTGAGACAGCCCTGAGTCTCCAGGAGTAATGACTGACTTATCAAGTTCTAGGCAACTTTTCTCAATGTGAAGCTGTGAGAGCATTGTTGTCCCATTGGTAGATGTTAGCCCAAGCCGGCTTCAAGCTCACTATGTAGTTAGTCAAGGATGACCTTGAACTTTGATCCTCCTGCCTCCACCTCTTGAGTGCTGAGATTAGAAATGTACACCACTCACGTGATTTTATGCAATGCTTGGGATAGAGCCCCCAGGATATATGCACGTCAGGGGAGTTCTCTACTAACAGAGACCCAGGTCCCTTTTTCTTTCAAATCTTAACAATAAAAATAATGGATAAAAGCAAATAGATTCTGTTTGTTTATCTGTTTCCTGCTTGACCTCTTTTCTCCAAGACTAGTATGGCATCTCCTGCTTCAGGTGCAGGCTTCTGAGAGGACTGTTAGCAGAAGGTATTTTGGACAGGTGGTGTAGGGCCCTTCTGTTATATTTGTTAAGGAGTAAAGACAACAGAGTGTTTAACATCCAGTAATTATCTACTCTCTCCTAGCCACTAAAGATAGGTTGGTTTGACCAATAAAGTATTTCTGGTGGTGAATGAAAAAGAGCTTTCTCAATGTGAAGCTGGTCCCTCATCAGTCATGAGCTCTGTGGGTGCATGGATCATTTCCCCCTAATTAGGTGACTGTATTTCCTAACTCATGGCAGACATTGATTGTACATTGACTATGCCAGGTAATGAATGTATGAATCAAACAATCAGTTGAACAAATCACCAAATCTGTTATATACTATACATATAGACTCACTAATTATTGGTTGCATGGAATTTTTCAGTGTGTATACTGATGTACCTATTTGACCTTAACCAAATATCTAATAAGCAATGGCTGATGAGTTCTACGTGGAATACACAGAAAAGAAAGATAAGCCGATATGACTTTGACACACTAGAAAACTGACAGTGAAGAGCAACAGTAGATAATTGATCCAGGCTGGGGACTACAGTGATCTTTGGAAACAAAGACTGTCAATAAAAAAATGTTATGCAAACCCTTAGGATAATAACAGGTGCTTTTAAGCCTGGTGATTTTTTCTCAGTAAATTGTCATCTGTAAATGAGACATCTGAATGTGTGTGTGTGTGTGTGTGTGTGTGTGTGTGTGTGTATCCTATAGTGGCAGAAATCTATCTCATATCTTGTTTGTTACATTAGCCAGTCACTGCTTTAAGGAAGAAGTCTGCCTCATCAATAAGTGAATGTCAAATCTTAGGTGGAGACAGGTTTCATCCGGAGGAGTAAAGACTATATTTAGCCTATTGCAAGGGAGATGCCAGAGTTCCGGGGACTTGGTTTACTATAAAAGTATTTGTCAGAGACTCCAGAACTAGACTATAGAAGAAATGAAAACCAAAAGGATGTCTCTTGGCTCTCCCTTCCCATCTAAATTTCCCACTATAAAATTCTAAGCTAATACAGTCACCATATGTGAATGTGTTTCAGTTAACTCCAGTAGCTCCCTCTGGCTCACAAAAATAAAGATAATTAGTACTATTTCTTGAAAATCAAAGGCCCTTTTCTTATGACTGTCTGCTGGTCCCTCCCTCAATACATAATGCAATGAACTTAATCTGGAAAAGTTGCTATTTTATTATGTAGTTCTGAGTCTTGAATGCAGGGTCTCATGCACTGGGCAAGCTCTCCATTATTGATCTGCATCTTATACCATTGTTACTTTTTGAGACCATCTTCCTGATTACTTAGTTAACTGCTGTAGCAAAACAGTTTACAGAGAGCTTCTGGTGCCAAGAGAAACTATGTTGAGAATCAAGTATCAGTCAGTTTACAGCATTTATTAGCAGGGAGACACTGCAGGGTTGAACTTCCTCTTCCCTTTGTGGCTGGAAGTTTCAGTTCCAGCTCATCAGTGATCTGAGATCAGTATCACCTCCTGGGGGGGATTTCATAGCTGCGGGGATCCCCATGTTCTCTCTCCTCCAGTTTTCATCACAGTGACTCTTCCATGAGCTTGAACCCCAAAGCAATGCTAAACAAAGCTCTCTTGTTGATCAGCAATGGATACAGGACTGAGAGGCGATGGTGATGCTGTGAAATTTCTTCTGCTTAGGTTTATCTGTTACAGTACAATATCCTTTTCTGGCTGACCTAAGTGTTGCATTAACTATTTTCACATAGATTATACTTACTAATCTTCACACTTTGTAAGATATGAGCAAGATTTTACACCAGAGGATTTCTGAAGTGGAAAAGTCATCCATGGTCCATTACTTGAAGACATTCATTCACTCAACAAGTATTCACTAAGCACCACTGTGTTGGGCAATGATGTAGGTGGTCAAGACAGAGTAGAAGGCAAATTGAAAAAAAAATCATTTATATACAAAACATACTCTACATGATGGTCTCATGCTCAGGGTATTGAATTCAGATGCTATGATAGAGGAAATGCAGAGTGATTTACATTGCTCAGCGGAAGCCTCATTTTTAAGCTGAGATTTTAACAAGACAGAGCTCCCGGTACAGACCCAAGATGAAGAGATTTCCAAGAACATCCAAGAGGGAGTGACAGCTCACAGAGAAACAAGCTCATCAGGAAGAGAAGACAAGATGAAGGTAAGCATCCTACAATGGAGGAAGGAAAACTGCTATGAAGTTAGAGGCAGAAAGGATAGAACCACCATTCTATACTGAAATATGAAGATCAGATTGGATTTTCTGCATACTGGGATATACTGGAGAGTTTTGAGTACATTCCTATAGTTTCAGTTCATAGAAATGTGCTCTAGAGTCCTGGAGAGATGGCCCGGTGGTAAAGAGGGCTTGCTGCTCTGCCAGAGGACCAGAGTTTGCTTCCCATCACTTATAACAGTCAACTTACAAACACCTATAACTCCAGCTCCAAGGTATGGTGATGGGAGGTCCAATGCTCTATCTGGCCACTGAAAGCACTCACACATGCATGTGCACATAAACACACACACACATACACACACACACACACACATATACACACACAGATACAAATAAATCTTTTAAAAATGTGCTCTGGCTGCTATATGAAGAATGGGTTATAGTGGAGAAGTAGAGCAAGGCCATTCCACTTGCATGGTACAGCTATGTAAGGAAATAAACAGACTTAGGACCGTGGAAGTGTGTCAAGACTGAGTCAACAAGACTAGAGATGGAATTGTAAGTACACACTCAAAAGCCCCCACTCCCAGGGAGGAAAAGGAGTCAGGCACAACCCTCAAAGGCTCATCTTTGAAAATTGGGCAGATGATACAGTTATTGCCATACAGTTATTGCCAGCTTTTCACAGACTGAAGGAACGGAAGGAAATGAAGAGCTCTGCTGTACACACATTAGGAGGACATGAACATGAGTTCTTATAGACTTGGACAACAGATGGAATATATGATTCAGAAACTCAGGAGAAAGAAGCTGGGAACAGAAACTCAAAGATGCTGCATTCAAGGTCATAAAGTTGAGGAAGTTGTACACATGTATTCATGCACATGGACACACACACACACACATACACACACACACACACACACACACACACACACGGACACGGACATAGATACACGCAAAGAAATATAATGAAACTACAAACTAGGTACAGGACAAGTAGGCACCTATCATACAGAGGTAGGGCCCCTGACCATGGAATTGTAGGCCAGTTTTTAGGAGGAAGAGAAGAAAAATTGACAATAAGTAAACATTAACCAAATAATCCTGATAGGCTCCCAAATGCCCAATCTCTGACCACTAAACATGTTTACCACCTAACTTAATCTAATGATTATCTTTCCGGACATTTTCTTATATGCAAAAAATACTCATTTCATTATGATAGCAAGAGAATAGTGTGACACTTTCTATTTTTAGAACTACTATCTCTTGGTCCCTCAGTGTTACCATAGGCAACTGGCACTTCAATTTTAACGCACACACCCGCTTATGTATGTTCACACACACAGGCACAAATACTGGCTGTGGAAATCAATTACGCAGATAAAATTGCTTCCATTATTATTATTCTTTTCTCAAAAGAGGATATCGAAGTGAGGCAGGGGAAATGCTGTAGGTAAATTGCAGGACTCTATGCATGAAGAGATAATGTGAGGATCCAGGGATAGTGCAGAGCAAGACTGACTTAGCAAAGCAGCTGAGTCTTAATGCTTACCTGTACAAGAGAAGTCATCCACACGGATGTATCCTGGGATGCAGTCACAGCGGTATAATCCCGGCAGGTTGACACACACTGTGTTGGCATGACAGTAGTGCATCTTCGCTGCACACTCATCAATATCTAAAAAAGAAGAAACAAAATTATGGTTAGCGGAGCAATCAGGTCAGAGTGTAATTACCCTGTAATGAAATTGTGAAAGGTGCATGCCCACTGGTGTCAGGAGTAAAAGCAAGATGCATTAAATTCAAACACTTAGGTGCAAAAGCAGCTGGCTCACTGGACCCCATTCTGGGCTGAAAGTATTCTAGAAAAATGCATAGTAAGGTACCACAGCTGAGAACCCAAGAAGGGTGAAGATAAAATTAACAATAATTTCTCACCATGTAAGAAATTCTATTGAAATGCATCAAATCAAGGAGCTCTGCAGCCACCAAACTGAGGCCTATTAATATGTATTGGGCATCCACAGGACACGGTGTGGCTTTCATCAGAGAGATCAAGGAATCAGTCTCTCTCTGCTTGTGTATCTCACTGAGATACGCATTAGTCCATCTGTTACCAAATGATGCTGCAGCCATTTCCTCCACACTGTACCCTAGATTTAAAACAGCAACTGTTTTTGGAAGTAAAATCAGCACTTCCATGCTCTGATCTGGGGTTGTGCACCAGGTGATGGGATACTGAAGACCGTATTGTCTTTGAGGTGGAGGTCAGAGCATCACCTGTTGTCAATAAGTAGTTCCTGATGAAGATTAAAACACCTTACAACTATAAACACAGAGTCCAGTCTTTTATAGAGGTATGTTTTCAAAAATTGTTTTATGCTCATTTTGTTCAAACTACTGTTACATAATTGCTGATGGAGTTGTTAAAACAGCACAGGAATCCAGGACAGAAAACGTGAGGTCCTGTTTGCCTATGCAGCAACTCTGAACCTAATGCTTTGTATCATCCAATGTATTAACTAGCTTTATTCGAATGTAATTCCATGATCAAAGTGTATATACATCACCTCTATCTTAAAGTCTAGAAAATGGAGGTACAGAGAAATTAAACTATCTGTGTGAGTTACCCCACTCAACATGCTACACATGGGATTTGAACTCATATGTCTCTTTATTAGTGACCCCACTCAACTACACACGGGATTTGAACTCATATGTCTCTTTATTAGCTATGATGTCAGCTGTTGAAAACAGTCAAATTCACTTTTTTAATAAGATAATTATTGACATCCTAATATTTTAATTTATAGAAAACAGAAAAAAATGGCTATACCTAGTTACTAGAAAACTCATTTATCTATTTAGTTTTTAAAAAGAAAAGTAGTTTGATTTATTTCCCAATAAAACACAGTGGAATAACATTAGACTCTCTTCAGTCCTAAAGAGCTGTCGACCTATAAATAAGAATTATTGTTGGGTAATTGAGGTCTCAGGAGGAGAGCCACAGTTAACAAGACTCCCATAACCTTGGTATGAGAACAAAGCACCAAAAAAAATTAATGAAAGAACTCAAGCAGCCAACAACTTCCTGTGGGCCAGTCTGTGTCTCAAGAATATTCCAGCAGAAATCTGGACAGAGGAGAAGAACTGTGGCACCAGCCACACACTTCTTTCATGCACGCATGGACAACTAGGAGTCACAGAGAGAGCCTGACCCACCGTTTTGAAAGTGTCCTTGTTTGTATCACTGTTACTGTGATGAAACACCATGACCAAAGCAACGTGGGGAGGAAAGAGTTTATTTGGCTTACACTTCCACGTCACAGTTCATCATCAAAGGGAGTCAGGGCAGGAAGCTGGAGGCAGGAACTAATGCAGAGGCCGTGGATGGGTACTGCTTACTGGCTTGCTGCTTATGGCTTGTTCAGCCTGCTTTCTTTCTTTCTTTCTTTCTTTCTTTCTTTCTTTCTTTCTTTCTTTCTTTCTTTCTTTCTTTCTTAACAAAAAATTTTTATTCATTTTACATACCTAAGATCCCCCTTCTCCCCTCCTCCTGCCCCTCCAGCCTTCCCCTCCCAACCCACCCCCATTCCCTCCTACAAGAAGGTAGGGCTTCCCATTGGGAGATACATTTAGTAGAGGCAGGTCCAAGCCCCTCCCCCTGCCTCAAGGCTGTGCGAGGTGTCCCATCATAGAAGTGGGCTCCAAAAGGCCTGCTCATGCACCAGGGATGGATTCTGATCCTACTGCCAGGGGGCCCCTTAAGCAGATCATGCTACACAACTGTCTTGCTATGCACAGGGCCTAGCCCAGTCCCATGCAGGCTCCACAGCTGTTGATCTAAATTTCCTGAGTTCCCACTAGTTTGGTTTGGCTGTCTCTGTAGGTTTCCCCATCATGATCTTGATGCCCCTTGTTCATATAATTTCTCTTCTCTTTCTTCGACTGAATTCCCAGAGCTTGGCCTGGTATTTCAGCCTGCTTTCTTATAGAACCCAGGACCACCTGCCCAGGGGTGGCCCCACCCATGGTGGGCTGGACCCTCCCACATCAAGTGCTATTTAAGAACATGCCCTACAAGCTTGCCTACAGCCAGATCTTCTGGAGGAATTTTCTCAGTTGAGTTTCCCTCCTTTCAGATGACTATAACTTGTGTTGAGTTGAATAAAACTAGCCAGCACAGAAAACAGCTTAGTTATTGTTCGTTGCAAGCCTTTAGTCTGACAATAGAAGGGTGGTAGATAAACTGCTGGAAATGAGAGGCTATAAACATAAGAGAAGCCAGGTATTAAGAAAAGTTTTGGTGGTAGCATTGTTCATAAAAGTTTTCCTATTTCTGGACACAGCAGGATCACACTTCCCCATCCTCATCTCATTTAAACATGGCTACATGATTGCACATGAATTCTAAGTGTAAGAGTAGCCTTGTGGGTAGAAAGGTATAGTAAGCCAACATCTGCTTCTACATCTGCTTGTTGCCACCTTAGAAACTATGGAAACATACACATGGATATTCTTTTAGCACGAGTTACAAGCAGGTCATCAGCAGGCATTGTTAAAGTATGGCATGATGTGTAAGTATGCCCTCACTGAGATACATTCTCGAACCTTCTCCAGCTAGGGCAAAGGGTTATGTCAAAGAGGAAGATTGTGAAAGTGAATCTTAAAAGATGAACATGTTTTATCAGGTGAGAAATGGGGTGAGTATCCAGAGGAGGAAACTATGGGAGAAAACTTTTAAGTCTCTGTGGAGTTAGAAAGGGAGAGAGTCATCGAACCATGACTTTTAAGAACCCTAAGTAGCCAGTTGTGGTGGTGTATGTTGGTAGTATATGCTGAAGCAGTGAAGGCAGGAGAGTCATGAGTTTGAAGTCAGCCTGAGCTACATGTGTGGGAGCTGGAGATAAAGGTTAAAAGGTTAAGAAAGCATACTTCTCTCATAGAGGACCAGAGTTTGGTGTCCAGCACACACATGTGGTGGTGCATAACCACTCTTAACTCCAGCTTCAATGATCCTGTGCCCTCTTCTGACCTCCATGGGCAGCTTCACCCATATGTACATATGCCTCCTGCCCCCCCCCCCATTTTTAAAAAGATTTAAACAGTTAAAAAGAAAACATTAATTAGCTTTTACTGAGTGGTAGAATAATGAGCAAATTGCCACCTTGGACCTCACAGCCTATGAAACCTTTAATAATTTTTACCAAAGATGTGAAAGTTTTTAAAGTATTTCACATACTCTGAGAGGGTCACAGAAGGAGGCTCTCTGTGCACAAAGATATTCTCTGGGGGTGCTGTTTCTTCTGACACTTGAAGTAGAAGTGAGACAGAGAGGAGAGAAATGATACACCACATGGCAGAGGCGTTGGAGAAGATGGTTTCAAGGAGCTTTGCCTCCTGGAAATTGGGTTGAAAAGAAATCAAAGCTCAGGCTAGCTCCTGCCAGACCTCTCGGCCCACATGAAGGAGCCTGGACTTTAATCAGGGCAGTGACACAATCCAATTTCTGTTTATAAAATATCACTCCAGCTGTAGGAAAGAGAATTGATTGGACTAGGCAGAGCCGAGGGTAAATCACGTTGGTATTTTGCTCAGAGCCACAGCCACACTGAAGTCCATCTCACTCTGCTGGGATGCTCAACCATTCTTCAAGATGAGAAACTAGTCAGGACCTGCCTTGGAGGTGATTCAATCTTCACCCATGGCCACAGCTGACAAGTAGGATGCTGACTGAACTCAGTGCTTGCCCATCAAGGATGCCCGTCCATTCCTTCCAAGAGAGACTCGTGGCTCACTTCCCTCAGGCCGCTGTGAGACTGTTGTGAGGCCACCACTGTTGTGGAATATTGTTTTGACTGGGCGAAGATGTGTTACATTTGCTTCTGCTGCCTTTGTTAACTAGGTAAAGATGTGTTTCATTTGCGTTAGTTAAATAAAATTAACCTCGGCTCAGAGTGGCGGGGCTAGCAACTGGCTGACAGGAAGTAGCCGGAAGGAGCTGAGCATGGGTTTTTGTTGTTGTTGTTGTTGTTGTTGTTGTTGTTGTTGAATGGGTGTGGAAGGAGAATGGCTTCAGGGGACGCCAGCAAAAAGAGAAAGTTAGTCAGTTGCTACTCTAACTCTCCCAGCTTGCAGGTTTTCACCCTAGCCTTAGAATCTCGAGTTTTATTAGAACGATAGAGATTTAGCTAGAACTACCTTTAGCAGAAGCAACAGAGCTGTTGTCTGGGGGAACAGAATCCCCCCAGGCTGTAGCCTTAGTGGCCTGGCTGCTAGTAGTTTAAAGCACAGCTACTGTAAGAAGGTAAAACAGCATGCCACCACATTTGGATTTGAAGAAGTTATTTGTCTATGGCACGCTTACTTTGATTCTCCTTATTTCACGGGCATTTAAGGCCTTGAATGAAAGTATTTTCAAAACAACAGAGAAGGAGGTGGTTATGAAACCCTAGAGAGAAATTCTCACAGAAATTTAATCAAACCCTTGCTCTCTGTTCTAAGTCCTTCAAGCCTTGTGGCCTGGCTTCTCAGCTGCTCTAGTGAAGTGTCTTGCAGTGGGCATTGTTTTTAGCTCATGCCTGTAATTTGGGTTCCTGCATGTCTCAGAATTCCATGGCATCGGCCTAGAGAGGCATAGCACCAAAGCAAAGCTAAAAAAATGCAGGAAGTCAAACTGAGACGAGCTTATCTTTGTTGTTTTCGCTTTCGTTCAACCACCACATGTAAGAGGCACATGGTGGTACAGGTGGAGGGAGGGCGAAGAAAATGAAATGGGGTCACCCCTCTGAGTCCCTGGAAGAGAGGGAGGAGGTGGCAACTTCCGCAGTGTCAGGGTGGGGGTGGGGGTGGAACAGTGACAGCTTTGTCAAGATAAAGGTTGCCCCTCTCCCTCCTCAGGGAAAGGCAGAACAGCGTACAGCTTCAACAGGACTCAAGAGTGCTTCAGAAAAGAAAATCGGATTAAAAAGAGAATCAAAATAAAATCAACATCTTCAAAGAGCTGAGATACCCAGAGAAAACAACCTCCAGAAATAGCTGAGATTTTTAAAAACATTTCTCCCCACAACTGAGATTTTTAAAGTGAGCCTAGGACAAATGCTGCATTTTGTTCACAGAGCAAAGGGCTATAAAAGGTAACAAATAATTAGAAAACAGAAGAAAACAAAAACCATTAGGTACTGGTCAAAAGAATGAGCCACTATTCAAGGTGAGAATGCATGGACCCCAAACAGGAAACAAGAAGGATCCTTACAGGGGTGGGAAGTTCTGCACCTGAGCTTGTCAAAGCAGAAAGTGTTCTGCCTGAAAAAAAAAAATCTGGAGCTGCGGTCTCTCTCAAAGTAATGTTCACCCCAGAGCCAGCAGGGAAGGAAAGGCTAGTCTGTGGGAACCTCGAGTGGGTCTTGATCACACCCAAATCCAGGCTCCAGCTAAAGCACTGAATTTGCCCTAATAAGACGTGGAGTGGAACCACAGTGAACTTGACATCTGTTGAGATCTGGGGGGACAGTGAAGTGACCTACACAGCACACACCTGCTGAAACACGGGCCAGCCCACAGCTGGTGAGCAACAATGCCTCTTGTTGTACACAGAAGGCACCAGGCTCAGCAACCCACATGCAGCATCTCAACACCCCACTTACCTACTGGACCACACTAGCAAGTAGGTAGCACATGTCAGATAAGTAAACTGTGGCTCAGAGATTATGACAGCACTTAACCAAAGCACAAAATCAGTGGACATTAAAACCTAGATTTGGATACAAGCAATTCAATTAGAAAGGGCATTTCCACTGGCGGTTCTAACACTTACTTGAGTGTCAATTCAATGACTTTATGCGTGGCTGCTGTCCCTGTGATATGTACAGGAACAGACAGCTCTCCACATCTGCTTCCACTGCCCACACCACCCATGACATCTGTTCTGGTATCACTCTCTCCACTGAAACAGCAGTGCCACCCCAGGCACCACAGTTTCCTTGGCTCTTTTAAATCAAATCCTAACATTTTCACACTTCAGGCTCAGGGTCCCAAGGCTCCCAAACAGGCAGGAGCATCCTCTGCCACCTTGAACTGTTTCTTCATATAGCTTCTACTTCAGTTACTTATAACTATCAAAGCCTCCAGGGAATTAGAAATCAGCAGAATGCCCAGGTATTTATATGATTATCCACTGTTGTTAAAGTGCAGTGTATTTTGGCTCCAGCAGAATGGAGCTTGAATTGTGATTCATTCATATAAATTGCTTGTCGTCTTTGAAATATTAGAGTTCATCTTCTCGTGGTCTTTGGAGGTAATGAAAACACATGATTTATGTCCCTAGGACGGTGAAGTGGTTTGTTTTCATTTTTTAAATGTATACTTATAGATTTTCAAATGAAACTTGATGTGACATAATGGTTCTTCACACACCACCAGCCTCCATCTACAGGACTTTGGAGTAAACCCCGACCGACCCAAATTGGGATCACTGTCATTAAGTTAGAGTGCAAATGAAAATTAGCTTGTGGTGCGGGGTCTAGGCAGCACATGGAAGTGGGTACAGGGATTCTTCTTAATAAAATATGGTCTATGCAGACTCATTATGTATGGCTTTCATAGGCAAGAAAAAGCAATCCAGAAAAAGCAAGACCCAGAGATGGGGGTTTGGGGAGAACAGAGAAGATCATGCTGCTGGTGTTTTGAATCATGTTCTGACCAAGGACTGTGGGCATCTTCTCTCATTCCCTCTAAGTCCTCTGGGAACTGACTTAAGTATCACACGTGGAGTCCCTGGAATTTTAGACAAGGTCCACATGACATCAAGAAGCATACATAGCCATGTTCTGCTCTGAGCAATGAATCAGGGACATTGCTTGTTGGTCAAATTGCTTGTTGCTGAAGTGTGTTCTTGCTTTGTTAAATGACTTCAGTGCTGGAGACTGAACCAGAACTCTCCACCTATGTCACAAGGGACATCTGTTTAAATTTCAGCTTCTGCATGTGTGGCATGTGTTACAGCACTGAGCCACCCTGGTACCACTCTTGGCTTTTCTATTAGTCACGTGTGGCTCTGGACCAGTCACATTTCCTGAGACTGTAGATCATGTAAAGTGAGGGAATCGGACCCAACACTGTGAAAGGTCCTCTGGCTCTAAGGCTCTGGACAGTTTCGGCTATTTCTATCCATTCATCTTCAGGTCCTGGGCCACCTTCTGTCCTTGCAGGACATCCTAAGTGTCCTTCCAAGACAACAGTCCTGAAGGTCACTATCCAGGTGACCAGAGACCCCACTGTGGACCCCTGTCAGCTGCACTGACATCTCCCCAGGAAGACAAAATAGCCTGTCTGCACACAAAAGCAGCCCCAGAAAGCTCTCTGGGACTGTTAAGATAATCTGCAGGGCAGCTTTACCAGACTGACCTCCTGGCTGTGCAGCAAGCTAGACACTGAAAATGCGACACTGGGGCCAGTTGGCTGACATTTTAGAACGGGCTCTCCTTTCCTTTCCGTAGGTGCCATATTTACATTGTTTTAAATGTTTAAGTTTATGCAATCTCTAAATTGAAACCATAAAAATTGAGCAGTGGGTTAGAGCACTGCTAACACTCTGTAAGCTCCTGGTGAGTTGACGGCTGCCTGTCAGTGCCATTCATCTGAATTAATAGAATGCCCAACCAGAACGAGTCCTGATATGAACTGAGCCTTGAGGTGATGAGGATACATCAACAGCACGCTCACCGACGGCGGCTAATGTACCCGCTGGTGGAGATGCTAATACGTGCAGAGATGTGGGTGCCGCGCCTGTGCCTTCAGTTTTACACTGATTGAAAAAACATGTTTTAGGCTGAGTTTTTAAAACCTAGGGAGAAAGACAAAGTGTGGGCTGTTTTATGCTTTCTCATGTGAGAAGACAGAGTGAGGCCCTGGATTTGACCATTGGCACCAGAGAGAGAGAGAGGGCAAGCAAGTTAGAAGGGGTGGGGATAGGGGTCCCACAGGAACAGAGATTATCTTTCTCATCGGTGCTGGAAACAGAATCAAAGGTCAAGGCCTTCTTATTCCAAAATTGGCACTTTATAGCCTGTTCCATTTGTCTGTAATCATGGGGCTGGGGTCTAGCTGAGCTGGTAGAGTGCTTGCCTAGCATGCACAGAGCTGTGAGTTCAAACCCCAGCATCACATAGGCAGAGGTTGGTGATCATGCTTGTAATCTAGCGTCATTCAAGAAGTGGAGGAATATACATGGGGCCCTTTCTCAAAGAAAAAAAACTCTCCCATTTGTCTGTAATTATAGTTTCTTCCTCAGTCAAGGGGGAAACTATCAAATGATCACAGAATCTAGGACTATAAACAAATGCCCTCCGATGCCAGATAGAAGTGTGTGTGTGTGTGTGTGTGTGTGTGTGTATAGATGAAATGTGTCCTTTTCACGAAGAAATGCCTTCTTTATGATGAACAGAAATGTTGGGAAAGCTCCAGTCCAATTGACCTCCATGAGAGAGCACATGAGGATCAGTCAGATGGGACCGCCTAAGTACCAGACACACCTTTAGAGAATTTCTGTGAAGGAATTCATTCAACACTCACAGCTCTACATGGTTAGAGCCATTTTCACTTAATGGATTTGGGAATAAAGGCACAACAGATTGTCAAAGGTCACATAGGTCAGAGCAGACCCGGATGTGAGGCTAAGGACACAGGCTACACAACTCTGCACTGAATGGTGTGGTCTCTCGTGAAAGATGGGCCAGGGCTCTTATCTTCCTACACAACACAGAAGTGCTAGTGTTTTATATCTTCAGGCATTGGTTCTGCCTCTCCTTGGGACATTGCCAGCTGACCAAAATGTATCTGCCAATGCAATTCAACTCACGGATGGCTGGCTAAGGGATTGGGGGTCGGGGAGGGCGGTGATAGGGAAGGACGGGGGGAAAGGAGGAAGTGGGAGAGAAAATGAGTAATAAAAAGTTCGGAAGGGGGAAGGAAATGACTTTTATCAAACAGCATAGCTCATTGTTATGGAGGGTATTGTGTCCCCCAAATTCACATGTTCAAGCTCTACCCTGTCCCCAGCATGATGCTGTCTAGGGATCAAGGCAATTGGGGCTAGAGGCAAGCCAAAGGATAGGGGCTTCATCCTGTGTGCTGGCCCTCTTAGGAAGAGACACTGGGTCTTTGGTCTTCTTCCTCTTCTGTCTGAAGCTGAGCGGGCCAGCGGCCTGGAAGCCAGAAAGAGAACCCTCACCAGAGCCTCCCCATGCTAGGACCCAGATCTCAGATTCCAACCCCCCCCCCAAAAGCAAGCAAACATCCTGGGATTTCAAGCTACCCAGTCCTCAGTGTTCCATTGTGGCTCTGTGAGCTGGTTCCCACTACAACCCTTCCAATTTCTCCGATGCCTAAGGAAATGGATTTTTCCATCAAGTTCCACCATATGTGTCAAACAAACATGTTGCCAGCTAGATCAAATATCTTCAGGTTTAAACTCCAGGGGACACTTTGGTCTTCCCATGACTGACAAAGAAGTCTTCTTACACCATTGCATATAAGACTGTTGGTTTGCTAGTATTTTTAAAGTATTTTCCATATTTAGCTATATAAGATACTTGGGAAATTCAGGATAATGTGTTTGTTTTTGATCCTGCTAGGCTCAATTTCAGAATCAAACACTGTCATAAAGTAACATTTGCACTTTAGTTGTTGGGAATCACAACACGCCGATTTCCACTTAAAGCTGGGAAAGCACACCCTCTGACATTCTGCCCACCCTGGCATTTCTGATCTTTAAGAATGCCCATAAACTGGCATTAGCTGTCTGTGAGGAGAGAAACACCTGGGGTAAAGAGTCATTAATCCAGTCTCTGTCTTAGGCTGCACTACAGCCTGTCTCAACCCACAGGTGTCTAAGCTCCACTTCAGAAGATGGTAACAGCCACCAAGACCAAGGTTTCCCCAAAGAAAGGCAAGTTCATGAGATGCAAGTTAGAATACCCTGGACACATGAAAATAAGAGAAATATTTTGCCTTCAGTATAGTTGAGGAAGGAAATTCAAGAGCTATTGGGGGTCTGCCAGACTCCACAAGCAGTGAAGTGTCAGCTTGTTGGTGTGATGTAGCTGGGCTCTTCAGAAGTTACACCCATTCATGAGGGAGGTACCGACATGATGATGGGTTATGTGAGTGCCATTCAAGGCCTCCTGGTAAAAGGCTCAACACAGAAAAGGGGCTGTGTTCTTTGATCACCACATTGTGCCAAGCATAGGCATAGCACTTTCATATACTGATTCATTTTATATTTATTACAGCATGAAAGTACTATGAACACCTTTTATTTCATAGGTGCCCAAGAGGTAAACCAGATGGAAGGTAGAATTTAAACCTATGGCACCTACCTTTCCCTCACCATCTGTGAACTGCCTTAGTTTCTCTGTTCCCCTCTTGGGTTTTTATTAAACACCAATTTTCCTATAGCCATGTAATCAAATTCTTCATTCACTATTTTCATTATGTAACCAAAATAAAGTACACAAACTTTAGCTTTTTAAAAATAGATAATCTGGGGCTGAAGAATTGGCTTAGTAGGTAGGAACACTTGCAGAGGACTGTTCTTACAGAGGACACAGGTTTTGTCCCCAGCATCCACATTGGGCTTAAACTGTCTTTAACTTGAACTCCAGAGATCTGGTGCCCTCTTCTGGTCTTCTCTCATTCTCCATGCACATGGTATAAATACACACAAGGATACACATAACATAAACAAAGATAAATGAATAAAAACCAAAAATAAATAAATGATTTGGTGACAGAAGTTTAGCTCTGACTCACAATGGCATCAAATTAGCAAGTGATCCAACACCTGGCTCCAAATTCCATTCCTCCGGACTAAGACGAGAGCCACAGCCTGGGCTCAGGGAAGCCACTCTCCCTTTCCCACCTCTTGTTTGCTGAAGGACCATCAGCTGCCTCAAGAAGCAGGCAATTTCCTCCTGTGTTCTCCCACGGGAGGTGGTGTCTTACATAAAACAAGTATCCTAAACTGAAGTCAACATTGCTCCTAATTCCAGATTCTTATACATCTAACTGAATCAATCATAATAGGAAAACCAGGAAGTGTTTAAGCTGATCCTCAAACACTCTTCGGTCCAGATCCCCATTTATTGCTAAGCAAATGCAAAAAGAAATAGACTAGAGAAGAAAGAGAAGGCATTTTAATGTAACCAAATTTCTTCTGAAAAAAGATATAATAGACTACCTTATCAAAAAGAAAGAAAGAAAGAAAGATAGATAGAAAGAAAGAAAGAAAGAAAGAAAGAAAGAAAGAAAGAAAGAAAGAAAGAGGAGAAAAATCTTGTGCCTGTACTTTAACTACATTTAATGGAAGAACCCTTTCAAAAGTGACAATAGCAAACATTCACACTGTTTTGTAACCAGTGTGGTCCTGTGTATTAATTACTGTTGTCCTCCCAATGACTCAGGAGTAGATTCTGTTTAACAGCTCAAGTCTACAAAGGAAGAGTGAGAGCAGAAGAAGAAAGAATAAGCAGCCTGGCTAAAGTCACGCAGCAGGGAAGGAGTGAGCAGGGCCAGCCTGCTCCCAGCCTCAACCACTCTGGCCTCCAGCCCTGCTCCCAGCCTCAACCACTCTGGTAGGCACACTCAGATCCTCCTTATTCTGTTTGTTTCCTGCTGTTATTTCTGGTTTCATCCCCCAGGGTCTACAGACTTCTAGGAGAAGAGGGATCCCATAGGTGGGGAGATACTAGGAGACAGGGACTACCAGAGGCTGGGAGACACCAAAGTCTTGAGAATCCTGAAGGCTAGAGGATCCCTGGCACTGGGAGATGCCAGGAGATGGAGGATTCCTGGGGCTAGGGAAATTCCAAAGGATGGAGGACTTAGGGGGACCTTAGGGGCTGGAAGTGGGAGGACTGAGTAGCTAGTGCTCATCTGGTTCAGAGTTTCTGTTCAGGATACTAGAAGGTTTTGAGTCAGAGAGTGGTGATGGTTGCTACAGTTATAACTGCTGAACTGAACACTTAAGATGTCCAAATTGAGCCAAGTCTAGGGATGCATGCCTGTAATTCTAGAACTCAGCAGACTGAGGAAGGAGGACTCTTATGAACCTGAAAGCAATCTGGCTCATATAGTCAGTATCAAGTCAGTTGGGGATCCATGATAAAACCCTGTCTCATAAATAGGCAAAAGTGGTTCGTTTTATCAATTTATCCTCTTTAAATAGGTAAAAATTGAAGAGCACAGGAATTTTATCTCAATGTAGCTATTCAAACATAAAAAGACAGCAATCTCAGCTGTACTTCACAGAAGCACATGCTGTGGTAGATCTCAGCCCACATTCCTGCCAAGCTGCCCATTGGTGTCCCTGAACCTGGACTTGCCCATCTGACGGATTCGCCACTATGAATGTTCCCTGAGCTAGCCTGCACACTGTCTGGGACACCAACAATAATCCTCAAGTGTCTTGAAGCTTCTCCTATCTTTGATTCAGGGGCCATTCTGGATAGACCTCCAGGCTTCTCCTATCAGTCAGCCTTAGGGACCTAAGCAAAGGCCAATGTCCACTCAAGGGTGGGTACCCCCTCCACAGCACCACCTTCACTCTTCCTTGGAGCTGGACACATCTTTCACAAGACACTTTCTGCCCCACCCTGAAGCTCCCGTCAGCATCAGCAGGGCTGCCGCCTCTTGCTCAGAAAATGGCTTTGCTCTCCCTACCTGGGGCTGCCATTGCTGAGGTGACATGATAGCATAAACTTGTAGGGGTGTGTGTGTGTGTGTGTGTGTGTGTGTGTGTGTGTATGAGAGAGGTATCTTTTAATGTCTTCACCCTAAATATTATTTAAAATGAAATCTCTGAAGTTTAAAAAAAATCATAATTTAAGCCTTTTGAAGCTTATGTAGGAATATAGAAATAAGAAAAGTCTTGAATAAATAAAAGTCTGATAACAAAAATGGATTGCTCTCCCACCTCAAATAAATAAAACAATTTAAGCAAAAAATAAATCTAAGATGTCACAATGCCGTAGTACAGCATTTTCTGGAGGCTGAAATGATGCTGGGTTCTCTCTTTTAGATGTACACTGTTATCTAGTGCAGAGATCTGAGAGTGGCTAGTGCATCTTAGAAGATAACCTCTAAACAGGATGGGGGGATGAAAAGAGGGGGTGTAAGAAATAGACAGAATTGCTGGGCATTGGTGGCGCACGCCTTTAATCCCAGCACTCGGGAGGCAGAGGCAGGTGGATCTCTGTGAGTTCGAGGCCAGCCTGGGCTACCAAGTGAGCTCCAGGAAAGGCGCAAAGCTACACAGAGAAACCCTGTCTCGGAAAAAACCAAAAAAAGAAATAGACAGAACTGAGAGATACATATATTGTCAAATGCTATTCTCAGACCTTTACTGGAGAAAGATTAGTGGCAGAAAATGGTACCAGAGTGCCCCATCCTCCTCAAGAAAGCCTGCTTTAGTGAAAGCTCTTTCAGGTAGACTGGATGGGCCTCTCTGATAAGCCCTGCTCCATGTTAGCGGCACAGGGTAGGTTACATAGGTGATTTCACCACAGCTCACCTTGCTGTCAGTAGTTCAGTTGGCCAGGAATGAAGCTAGGTGTGAGAAGCAGAGGAGTGGCAGGTGTGGCCACGCCTTCTATGAGACACAGTAAGAGAAATGTGGGCAGAGGACTCTGGCAGTCTGACCGCACTTTGAAGGAAATGTGACAAGAAAGACTGGAAAGTAAAAATGCGTACCTAGGACAGGGAGCACATAATGAAGGCTGGCATGGAAGGCAGATGGAGAAGGTGAAACATGAGCAGGAAGGAAGCCCCTGGAGAAGGATGACTACATAAAGAACCACCAGCATAAGCTCCATTTGTGAGCGAGGCTTCATCAGCTGAACTGGGAATAGCAGGAACATGTGCACAGGCAGGCCTTGAACACCATGCAAAGACCCTGAGGAGAAGAACATCAACTGCCCTTGACATGGAGATGGGCCCATTTCTTCCTCCAGTTTTTATACTTAGTAAATACTTCAGCATAGCATCCAGTAATAAATAACTCTCAAGTCCTTCTATATCTCCCTCTCTCTGTCTGTCTCTCATTTAAATTTATTTTCCCTAAAATTTTAAATCATTTATATAAGAGATTTGAGGGAATCTATTAATTTTGGAAAGAAGTTGATGAGATTATTTGAATTAGTAAACATGAGTGAGAAATGTACATTTGTTGAGAGGAGTAATTTCTGATTTCTTCATTCTTATACATTTGTAAAGGAAAGCATGAGCTAACCTAGAATTATTAAAGTATGGGGAGCTAAGGAATCACTGAAGATTATAAAATCATCAAGTGAAAGCAATGTTGCATCTGACTATCTAACAGGAGAGCACCAGTGACTAAGAGAAGAGCGCACATAGATGAAGAGAGACATTACCTGCTGGTATGTGCACAGAATGAAAGCATGTAAGAGTCTGGAGCTGGAAGATTCTGTCTGGAGGTCAGTCCACTGGAGTTTCTGATTTGAAGGATCACAGCCAAGAGATGGAAGGTCAAGAGCACAGGAAGTGGAACAGGCATGAAGATGGCATTAGGCCAAAAGGTAAAGATCTTGAGGCTGAACTCTTGCCCACAATAATAGCACAGATTTCTGTGAAGATGAAGTCTAAGCCATGAGGTACCAAAGGCCTCAGTGAATGAGAGCGAGGGCCAAAAGATCTGTCACTGAAGACAACTAGATGGGATGACAGGTGCTGTAAGCAGATGGCCGAGACTTCATAGGAGAAAGGGTGTTATGTGAGGAAAACATTGCTTAACATACAGCGAAGCTGACTTTGAAGAAGCTGAGCTTACTATGGGCTCCAGAGGCCATCAAGTGTTGAAGGACATGCAGCCCCTGCTAATAGCTGTGTCCACAAGGGCATTTGAGGGACTGGACCTTCTGTGATATATTTGATTAGCTTGGAGGTCTTTTAGTAAACAATGCCATAGGAGCTGAGGAGATGGCTCATTGGGTAAAGGGCTTACTATGAGTTCAGATCCCTACACACACATCAAAGCCAAGCAGAGTTATAGTGGTATTTTATTCTATTACTAATCTCAACTCTTTGATTCTATTCTGATTCTTTAAACTGTTCTTAAAGTATGAATTTTATATCAAAATTTACAAGATTAATATATATATATATACATTTTAAACTCTGTTAAGATATGAATGGTCATATAAGTGCTAACTAATTCTAGAAAGAAAAAAGGCTTCAATTAGCTGCATATATGTCTTTGTGTTCGAGTCTCTTATCAGTTTTCTGCAGGAAATCATGGCCAGGCCTAACATCAACTGAAGTCTCCAGGAAGATGGGGCCCCACAACAACAACAATTCCACGTAGACAATAATAACATCACTAAGCTGACAAACATCATCTACAGATCAGCTTTGAACTACAAAGTGCTCAGAGCAATTTTGAGTGGGCTGACTGAGATGATCCAGTCTCAAAGACTACTTGAATAAGGACTTGAGATAAATCCTGAACTTTTGCATTATACACAGACTGGATAACGAAGGATATAGTTACCTTTCCTAGAATTTGACAATTAACCTAAAATTTTTCTTTTCAGAACAAAGATACCTTCGCCCATACCCAGCAGGAAGCAATTTTAAGAATACGATGCCCACATTCCCAAAGAGGTGGTGTGGGACGGGTGGTTTTTTGGTCTTTTAATGGGTTTTGGGTCTGGGATAATTTTCATTGTTTAGAGGGGTTGGTTACAAGTTGTTATCAAGAGTTAGGAAAAGGTCTAAGCAAAGGAGGTTAGATTTAAGGTTTTTGTTTAAAAAAAAAGAGAAAGAAAGAAAAGAAAAAGACAATTACTAGTTTTAAATACTTTACATTGGATTGGATTGTTTTATATTATATACAAATTATATATATTGAAATTGATATTGTTAGAAAATGCTATATGTATATTTCTAATTGTACTTATACCGTTCATTTAACAATGTAATACAAATTGCTGATTCTTGAATGTTATTATTACCAACTATTAGGATATAAAGAAATGAAAGTTAGTAGTTAGACATTACAATAGAACTTGTAGTCATATTAGGTATGTTTTCTAGATTGAGCAGATATATTTTAGATAGACAGGTCATCTTCAAACCCTTCAGAGATCTACAGAATATGGCATTTAAAATGTTTTAATAACTTAGAAAATTTTTCTTTTTTGTTATGACTATGAGACATGTCTGCTCCTGGCAGTACCAATCTACTTCAGAGAGAATATGGGCATTGAAGAAGCTGCATATGGAGTTAACTTTCATTGTGGCAAAAGTTAGCCGCTGGACAACAAAGTATCCTCGAATCAACTGCTGACAACAGGACAAAATGGACAGACAGGACATGAATTGAAGAACTACTGATTCTTGCCAAAACAAGTGTGGTTATGGCTTTATCAAAAGGCATCTTCTGAGGCCAGGACAATATGGCACCATCCCTGAAGTGGCCTTTGCAATCCGGAAAAGGTACAGTGCCCTTTCCTTTGAAGGCAGCTGAACAGGCAGTGGGCTGATGGCTTCTGATGTGCAAGGGAACAGCAGTTGAAACAGTTATTCTTGAAGAGTAACTAAGCTCACGCCTCTCAATAGCAGACTGGCATTTAATAGAGGGATGTGGAGAAGAACAGGATGCTGAGATGAAGCCACACATACACGGTCAAGAAGAATGGACAGCTGAATTAAAAAACCATCAACAATTTCCAGAATTTAAAATCCTGAATCAGGACATGACACTAGTGGAATTCAGGTGTTTCTGGTACATGGACTGCTCTCACCCAAGGTGAGGTTGAACTGTTGACCTTGTGTACGTCCTACTTCACAAATGAGTCTGTCAGATACGCTAAGCCTATAGGCTGAAGATGATGCCCCAACA
>CABHPH010156434.1:362-41535 GCA_902168325.1 Peromyscus nudipes
GAGAAAGAGAAGAAAATACCCACAAATAAAATAATGGAAGAATATGCCAACAACAGCAACTTTTTAATTGGTTATTTTAGTATTTTTAACAATTTCCTACCCATTTCTTCCACATAGTATCTAATCCAAAAGAAACCACCATTTGCAACTCAAAATATACTTAAAAGAAAATACATGGAAGGAAGTCGCCTCAACTTCTTCCAGGCTAAGTAGTCATCTTCAGGATTGTAAGACTTTAGTACAATTCACTGGACATTAGCGAGCAAGAGGGATGAACATAAAATGACATTTTGATCATTCTCCATAACACATCAGGTTCTTGGTTACTGATTTAAAGGAGTTTAGCATTTATTAAACATTCCATTTACATAACTTGTCATAGGTCATTTGCATGCGCAAGTGTGTGATTTTGTATGCATTTTCAGACTGAGAAAAATGAAAACCTGAAAGGGCCCAGCCCCTGGACACTGAGTCCTCCTCAGCGGAAGGGTTACTTTAAAAAGCAACTAAAAACTGAATTGACTCAGGCATTTTTAAAGCAAAGCTCAGAACAAACAGTGCTGTTTCTCCTCTTTTTTTTCTCTTTTGAGGATTGCATATAATTCAATATTTTAAAATTGGAAAATGTGCTGTCTCATGGACCACACTGAGATGGTGCCCTTTGGAAATTTGGGAGAAAAGCAGACAAAAGACCTTTTAAAAATGTAGGCATGGCACATGGGAATGAATGTATAGTCAAAATATGTTCTACATGAAAATGCACCAGATTTTCCAGCATTATGACCTATCTAATTAAAGGTTACAGTTTCAAATATGTTTAAAGGTCAGAGCTCCAGGTACTGATCTGAGGATTGTATTTTGGGCAATACTCAGTAGTTGATAATGTTTAGGATTCGGTCTTTAAGCTGTCATTCACAGGACAGTTTCGACAAGTTCCAAGGAAGCTTTTAGACCCATTTGCACTTGAACATACAAAGCCACCATTCCCACAAGACACTTTTTAAAACAGCCTGAGCCTTAACGGGCTCTGTCTTCGTAACTGTGCCTGGTGCTCAATACATAGTAAATGATATTAAACAGGTAAAATAAGTCTTTGCTCGTGTTGATTAAGAAATTGATGATGATAAATACTAAACCAAGCCTAAAGCTTTTTCATCTTTGAGCAAATGAAACCCACAGAGCAAAAGAAAGGTTTTGATTTGGGGCCACGGCCATCCTGTAGGCTAAGATGAGTTGTCCTTAAAGTTGTAGAGTGATAACCCCGCTCGCTACTCGAAAACACCACCAGCTCAAATTCAGAGCAAACTGGGGCCAGAAAAAAATTTCAGCCTCCGTGTTTGGCCGCACCACGAGCTGGAGTACCTTCCTCACCAGACCCCAGGACTCGAGCTTTGTGTAATCTTAAGTTACCAAGAGTTTGCGCAAAAGGCCATCTTTAAGGGAGCTGCAGAGACCCCCGTTCTTTAGGCGCACGTGGTTCTCCTTAATACCACCCCCGCCCCCATGGAATGCAGAGATGGAAATTTCTAGATGGGTGGGGTGAAGATCTGGGGTCCGTGAATGCGAACGGAGCAGAGTCCTGGTTTGAACGTTGCCGGTCTACTAGCAGCCGAGAGGGCGCTGCCGCCAGCTGGAGGGCCGGCCGGCATGTACAGGTTAAGCACGTCTCCAGCGGAGCTGCAGAGCTGCTCTCCGGTGAAAGGCCGCTGCGGGGAGTTCTTGCCGAGAAGGGGTGGTCCAGGGGTGCCCACCAGGGAAATTCATTCAGCCCTAGCCTGATGGGCTAAAAATCTCTGCGAGCTGCGCGCACCCGGAACCTTCCTGCCCCATCCGCGTGCCGGGTGTTGCAGAGCCTGGAACCGGGAGTTCCCGCCCAGTGTCCTCTGGACCCTGAGGAGGGGCGACAAGGCTCTTTAAGGCAGCGTTGGATTTGACTTGTCGCGGGTTCCTAGCAGCTTTTTTCCCCTACCCCCCCACCCCCACCCCCACTCCCAAAGTGCCGGGAATGCTCCTGCCTACGTCCTGATGTGTGGTTCCCAGGTGCTGCGCTGAGGACCACTGAGAGAAGCAGGGCGGGTGGCCCGACCGAGCAGAGGGATGGGATGAAGGAGGGTCTGGGCCTCTCCCAGCCTGCAGAGTCGCACAGAAAAGAGAAGAGGAAGCTAGCCGGACAGGCAGCGGCGATCGCCCGCAGGGAGGCCAAGCGGAAAAGGCACCCTGGCCTCGCCCCGGGCGGGCAGGGCTGGGGACGCTGCAGAGCTCCGGTGCCACCCTCGGCGGCGGCGGCGGCGGGACCCCCCGGGAGCCTTGCCCTGTCGGGAGCCTCCACGAGCTCGACCTCAGGAAGCCCAGTGCCAGCAGTCTGCGGGGAGCTGCGGATGACTGCGTCCGGCCACCGGGGCGCCGGGAGACTCGGCGGCACAGCCTTGCTGTCACCTCGCAGTTGCTACCACCCGTGGCGCCCTGGCGCAGCAGCTGCAGGAGGAGAGGCAGGCCCAGCGTCCCACCCCCTGCTCCCCAGGAGCCCTTGGATCTGGGACCAGCAGGCTAGAGACCTGTTGAAAACTCCGAAGCCCGACTTCAAACACAATCAAATCGCCCGAGCAAAACCCTCTCTGCGATCTGATATTTTCAAGTGTCACAAACGCTGCGTGGCAGTTAAGATTGCTGCTCCCTTAAATGGGCCAATAATTTGCAGCGCTCTCTCCCACAAATTCCCCCATCCTGGAATCTCAATGTGAAGCAATTCAAATAAGTAAAAACCATTTTATTGCTGTTGGAAAATTCGCATGCATTTATTCAGTTTAAAATTTGATATAGGGCATTTTTTTGTATTCCCATTTATCGCTTGCCAAGAAATAATTAAGAGCAGGAGCTCGAAGATTAATTTTAAATAAAAAATCTTCTCGAATGAAAATGTCAGGTCATAAAAATTCCTTTTAAATCATAACAGCATATAAATCTTTGAAATTAACCATGTAATTACAATGTCTATCAACTTTTACCTGGAGCTTTGAGCCTCTCTTTTTAATCTTCCATTCTTTTTTAATGAATAGCTATTTTGAAATTAAAAAGTACTGTTCATTACACATGCCCCACTATAATAGGGTTTTTATCATATTTGCGCTATGTAAAAATACTTGCTACTTTGTAATTATTCACACGCCGATCCTTTCCTATATTGAGTGGAAAATAAAAAATGAAATAGAAGTCAAAGGTGCTTTGGAGCTGAATGATTTACACAATTCATTAAGGACGGTGATTTTTCAGTTAGCATCAGATTAAATGGTTACTTACTCTCAAATAGCCCTTGGGGAGTTGAATTGCTGGGTAGCAAACAGATTAAAGTTTGCATTGAAAGAAAAATTGAATTCAGAGGTAATCAATAGCATAATAGGGGCAGTGAGTGGTGCCTGCTGCCTGAAATGAAATTACCATATTTTTAATCTTAATTTTCCACTCTGTTTATCTGACAGTGTGGATGTGCAATCCAAACAGATAATGAGAGAGTGGGATATTGACACCGCTGTCCTCTGGAGTGCTTGTTTTCAGTGATTAAATGCTGTGATCTGTGATTACTTTGTGCAGGGATGTCGGGGCTGCTGGCCAGAACCAAGGGAGGGGCCTGCACCAGGCAGCCGGAGCTCTGACTCTCCCAGGTCCTAATGTCTGAAATTCATTTTCCACAGCAATACTGGGGGAAAAAAAAGAATAAGACTTACCTATTTATGTATCTACTCCAGCTGCACAAATTGCAATAATTAATCCCATTATTATTGTTGTCCCGACTCAAAACGTTTTAATTAGATCAATATGTAACTTCTGTATTAATGAGCCAACAAACTTGCTTCTAATGGGAAGACGTGTTACAGAAAACAGCACGTTGAGAACTTTGATGGGAAGATGTATTGTCATTGAAGAAAAAGTCGAGAGAAGAAAACTACAGGCATTGTTAAGGAAATCCAGTCTTGGTGGCTGCAACTGTATAACAAGCTGCCATAATTTTTTAAATGCAAATTTTGTTCTTTGGATGTTGGGAGAAAGTGTTTTTGTACATTTAATCAGATTAATGTGTCTAGCCAAATGAAAATACTTAATTACAAAATTTTAGGGTCATATAAAGCCGGTGGTCCTCAAATTTGGTGTCTTTTGATGTCTACTGCTTTAATGGTGGTTCAGGTAGTTCTCAAGGATACCCTACATCAAAGGCGTTGTTCTGTTTTGCAATGAAGAAACCGAGAATGCTTCACCACAGACAGCATATTATGGGCACATCATTTGAATTTTAATTTGTGCAACCCTGTGGGAATAAGTTTACAATAGATGACGGCTGTCTACCGGCTATACCAACAACCTGCAGAGCACAGCCTACACACTGGGTGAGGTCTGATGTGTTCGGAGAATTTTGTAATTATGCAGAGTTATTCATCCTCCCTTGTTGTGTATGTGGACTCAGACAAAAAGGAGTGAAGAGGAAGGGTGATGGGAGCCAGCAGTCATCCGATGACAGAGTGTTACATGGCATTCATCTGCTCATGTTGGAGCGTCACAGCAAAGTGAGGGTGACCTCCGCTGCCCAGTTATTCCTGGACTTTGGTGGACATGGTGTCATGGGATCCTGACTTGCATAACATTTTTTTCTCAATTATTTCTGATATACACAACTCTCTGAGGGGGGAAAGGGAGTCGTAGGCTAAGAACTCAAGAAGGAAAGTAGTTTCAAAGGTGAATGAGCTCCACAAATGGGCATGAAGTTCAAGCCTAGTAACCACACGATTGGCGGTGCCCCTCACAACCTCCCTCCAACTTCTCCATAGGGCCAACTGGTTGAAACAGGAATTTTTAATAAGTTAATATCTTAACCCTTGAGTGGCTGCTCCACTCTTGTAGCACATATTAACTGGGTAATGAAACTGGGTTGGGGCAAATACACTCATAAATATTGACTGACAGATGTTGGTAAGCTTCATATTATAAACACAGACTAAAGAAATTCCCATGTGCTATATAAACTTACAAAGATAAATACACAGTCTCCCTTACCAGTCTATTATAGGGACTTGTTTTGTAAATTGCTTTAAAGAAAGATGACACAAGGCCCACCCACTGAATCAGGGCAAAGGAGTCCTGATGAATCTTCACAGTAGTGCTGGAATAAGCTCCAAATTTTCACTTAGAGTTCACCACCACCACCACCACCCCACACACACACACCGGATATAGCAGGAAGACTAACAGAATTGGACTAATTCTTCCACATGGACTTCTTGTACCACCTTGACAATTTATTCAGTGAAAAACCCAAAGGCTTGACTATTAAGTATGCACAGACCTGTGTGCACTACAACAAACTCATCCCATTTTTTGATAGCTTCCATTGTGTTCTCTAATTTTTTTTTTATTGATACTTAAACATGCTGAGTCTTACCTCAAGGGAATATGGCTGACACACATCCCTTGACATGGAAAGGAGTAAAAGTGTTATTTGAACTTTCCCCTAGATCCCGCCCACGTCTGTAATCCAACTGAAACCCAGGTTTTCTGAGGATACAAAAGCTTTCTGCTACCCCTTTACCTGCAGTCACCATTCAAAGTTTATTGAGCTTTAGAGCACACAAAGAGAGGGAGAAAATCCAAACCAATCTCTTTCCTTTCACTCTTTAAATCCCGACATGGTCCATCACCCTTTTAAAATGGTGAGCTGGCCTTCCTCAAAAAAGGAGAAAGGAAGCAAAATCCAATGAAAACAATGGAAGACGGATAATCTAATCTCAAACAAGAGGGCTTGTTTCTGAAGGTTTAAGAAGAGTAAGTCTCACATTGATGTCACCTTCTCCTGAAAAATGTGAACCCTCCAAGTGGTGAAAAAGAAAATATTAATGCCCGTCATTCATTGTCCGTGGACTCTCCCTAAATAGATGGGATTCAAGGGAAGGCTCCAGGTCACAAAAGTGGAAGTATTCATGGAAAACAAACGGCTTGTTCCTGATTGACATCTCGTGTGTTCAATCATCAATCAGCCAGGCTCTGGGAAAACCTGCTGGTTCCAATGATCCAAGAGTAGGCAGTTCTCACCTCCTGCATGTGACCCAAGCTTCCTTCCAAGCAGGTCAGGCTTAGCAAGGACAGCAAATATCCTTATCATGGACTCTGGAAATGGGAGCTTGCTCTGGAACAAGGGTGGGTTGAGTAATACCTCAAGTGTATTTTATGCCAAGGAAACAAATCCCCAAAGGCTTTCCTTAAGAAATGTCTCCAATGGATTTCCCATGGCAATGTCAAATACTTTCATGAGTTTCCCCCCATGTATGAGGGTGTCTTAGTTAAGTTTCTATTGCTATGGCAAGCACCATGACCAAAATAAACCTGGGGAGAAAAGGGTTTATTTCAGTTTACTGTTGTAATCTATCATGAAGAGAAATTGGGGCGGGAACTCAGGGCTGTAACACGGAGATGAAAATTGAAGCAGAATCCATGGAAAAACACTGCTTACTGGCTTGCTCCTCCTGGCTTGTTCACTCTGCCTTTTTATACACCCCAACACCTAGGGATGGTACCACCCACAATGGCCTGGGCCCTTCTACATCAATCATCAGTCAAGAAAATGCCCACAGACTTGCCTACAGACCAATCTGATGGGGACATTTTCTCAGTTAAGGTTCCCTCCTCTCAGATGACTCTAGCTTACATAAAACTGACCAAAAAAAGAAAAAAAATAACTAACAAACACAGGAAATCAGAAGGTTTGCTTTGGTTTTGTTTTAATTTCTGAGTGTGTATCTCCCTCCATCCCCTCCCCCCATATGTGTGTATGTATGTGTGTGTACATATGCACATGGATGCTAGAGGTCAATGCTGTCTATCTTCCTTTATCCATCCCTATTATTTTATTTTATTTTTGAGGTGGGGGTCTCTCTCTAAACCTGGAGCTCACCAGTTGGCTAGACTGTCTAAAGCAAGCCTTAGGGATCTACATGTCTCCATCCCACTAGCATATCTCATTCTGCTCTTCCTGCTTCCTGGCATGCACCGCCATATCTGGCTTTCACTCAGGTACTGGTTCTGCACTCAGAATCTCGTCTTTACCCATTGATCCATCTCCCCAGTCCTTGATTTGTGGTTTTGCTAGAATGAACATAAAATAATTATTGAGATCATAAAGCCAGAAAAAATTCTAGTTTGAATATAAGTTATTTTCTTTGGCACTCTAACCTGAAGATTAAAAAGTAGACATAAATTTGTGAAAGGACTGAGAGTGACCATTTATTGAGCACTTGTGAGATGATATGTACATTTCATTCTGAATTCAAACCTGACTTTGAATGACAGGTACTTCTACCACATTTATGGACACAAAACCAAAGCTGGCAGGGTTTAAATAGACTATATCCAACTGATAATTATGGACCCAGGGTTCCAAGCCAGGCTTTTCTGCATCCCAGGTTCATGTTTTTACAATGATACTATATTGCCATTTTCTCTTATTATAAATATTGGTGTTATCAATAAAAACATTAGCAGTTGTTGGTCTTTAGTATAGATTAGTAACAATTCACTGAGGGCAACATTATCATCATTCAGAGAAAGGTTTTTACATTAAGCCCACGATGAACACTAAGAAGATACTCTGGAAGGAGCAGGAAAGGAGAGGGTGTGTGTGTGGTGGCTTCTGAAGCGTCTCTCCCCTCTGAGGATGAGGATGCTATCAGTACTTCATGGCACATGTCCATCACATGCCTGTGTTTGTAATTGTCACCGTCCCCTGCATTTCAAAGTTGGCCTTTTGTCTCAGAATATCATTTCCCTTCAGTTTTCCTATTGCAGGTAAATATGATTCTAATATATTTCTGGGTATTCAGTACCAACCTTTAAAAAAATCTATACACATATAATTAGATTTTTTTTTTCAGGGGAGAAGGCCATTTATGTTATTCATCTTCCCGAGGAGTGTGAGGGAGTCTTTGGTTTTCTCGTTAGGATTCACAGCAGGCAGTTCCTTCAGAGAATTTCCAGGCAACAGTCATGCCAGCACTGTGTTCAGTTTGGTATCTGGAACTTCAGAGTAACGGGCGAAAGGCGGAGGATGGCAAAGCTCGGTGACCCGTCAGAATGTGCTTCCTCTGCAGTCCCTGCCACCCCTTACCTCCCACCTGAAAACAACGTCCTCAGAAGAAAACAGAAAGAGAAACAGTGGTTTCAGAATGGCACAGAAGAAGGGAAACTGCTGACCACACATTAAATATGTACCAAGTAATTGTCACCACTCACGTAACAGGTCCAGCAGAGTCAGAAAAGAATGGATTAAGCTCTTTGGCTTTTTGTATGACTCTCTCTCTCTCTCTCTCTCTCTCTCTGTGTGTGTGTGTGTGTGTGTGTGTGTGTGGTGTGTTTCTGTGTATTACTGTGCATGTGTCTCTCTGTGTATGGTTCTTTAAGTATGCAATGCTGCAAATTCATTGATTCTAAAGTGTTTTTTTCCCCCATCATATTTCAGGAAACTGCTCCATTTTGAGGATAATTTGCTAAAATGTTACCATCACTGCTAAGGGTAAATGGGTCTGGGAAATTGACTGTGTAAATGGTTGTCGGGTCACTGTGCTTGGCTCATCCCTCCCCGTGGCCTCCACTGTACACTTTCCAAGTCACTCCTTTCTTCCTTATACTTCTGCTTTTGTTGCTCTCTTCTTTCAAACAAGACACTGTTTTCTTCTTCATGTTATTTTTCCCATCTCAAAGACAGAAAGATATGAAAAACATGGCAGTGCTTTTCAAAATCACAAAAACAAGTTCCACAGTGGAGGTCTGTAAATCCTGAGACGTCCATGCCTGGAAAGAGCCATTCTGTTGGTGCTGGACATGAACCTGCTCACACTGGACAAAAGCAAGTCCTCCAGGTCACTGACATGGTATTTTTTACCAATTTCTAGTTAACTTGTAAAGTTACTGTTTGGAAGAAGTCTGGTGGAAGATCCACCTCAACTCCCCTCCCCATCCCTTTCCCTAAACCCACCCCTTCAAAGCCGGCCAAACACAGCTCCTCCTCCAGAGAGGCTCAAGACCACTCCCATAGGGTATATATACGGCATCCCAGAAAACAGACCCGTGGTTCTTCTGGTCTCTCATCCCAGTCTCCCATCTGAGGGGCCGGGGAATCACCCGGGTGTGGTGGTATTGTGTTCCCCAAAATATTGTGTATGCTAATAAACTTATCTGGGGTCAGAGAACAGGACAGCCACAATATTAAACATAGAGGTTAGGCAGTGGTAGCATACGCCTTTAATCCTAGCATTCCAGAGACAGAAATCCCTCTAGATCTCTGTGAGTTCAAGGCCACATTGGAAACGGCCAGGCACGGTGATACACACCTTTAATCCCAGAAAGCCACACCTTTAATCCCAGGGAGTGGTGGTAGAAAGCAGAAAAGTATATAAAGCGTGAGGACCAGAAACTAGAGGCATTTGCCCTGGAGAGGCCTTTGGCCTGGAGAAGCCTTTGGCCTGGAGAAGCATGTGGCTGGTTAAGCTTTCAGGCTTCCAGCAGCAGTTCAGCTGAGACCCATTCTGGATGAGGAAACAAGACCAGCTGAGGATTCAGCGAGGTGAGATAGCTGTGGCTTATTCTGTCTCTCTGACATTCCAGTGTTCACCCCAATACCTGGCCCAGGTTTGATTTTATTAATAAGAACTTTTAAGATTCATGCTACACCTGGGAACGCTTTACCCATTAAACCTGGGCTTTTCCAATTCGGTCTGATTCGGTTTAATTTGGATTGCTGCATTGGTGGAGAGGCCTTCAGGGTGCAAAAACTTATCAGTTACCATGCAAAGTAGTGGGCCCCAGTATGGGGTTTTCACATACATATTCCAATATACTTTGTTCTAGTTCATCTCTCCTACTGGCCTCTCCTAAATCCCCCAAATAGTCTCCCTCTACTTCTCCTTCATGTCACATGTAGTCCATGACCGTCTTTCCCTCCTCATTTAAGACTTGTTTCTTCTCTTGCCCTTTGCTAGCTTTGTCACTCAGACACTTACACACACACACACACACACACACACACACACACACACACACACACAGTTTTAAATTTAGGCTCCATGTATGGTGTTTGTCTTTCTTAAATTTTTTTAAAGATTTATTTATTTATTATATCTACAGTGTTCTGCCTGCATGTGTCCCTACAGGCCAGAATATGGCACCAGATCTCATTACAGGTGGTTGTGAGCCACCATGCAGTTGCTGGGAATTGAACTCAGGACCTCTGGAAGGGCAGTCAGTGCTCTTAACTGCTGAGCTATCTCTCCAGCTTGGTGTTTGTCTTTCTAAATCTGATCTATTTAACTTTACACAAAGATCCCCAGTTCTATTCATTTTTCTGAAAATGTCATTGTTTTATTTTCTTATGGCTAAATAAGATTCATTTTCTTTATCTACTCATCTGCTGGCAGACCACTGGGTGAGTTCAGATTCCTGGCTATTGTGAAAAGCACAGCAATAAATGTGGAACTAAGTATCTCTGTGGAACGTTCACTTAGAGTCGTTGTGTCTACACCCAGGAATAGGAGCTGACCATACGGTAATTCTGCTCTTATTTTTCGAGAAAGCTCTCTGCTGACTTCCATAATGGCCACATCAGTTTGCCTTCCCATAAGCAATGGATGACTGCTCTTCCCTTCCATCTCTACCAGCACCTATGGCCCTTTGTTTTCTTGTTGATAGCCATTCTAACTGGGAGACAGCAGACCGACCTTCAGCGTGGTTTTCATTTGCGGGTTCCTTGCTGGAACATTGAACACCTTTTCAAGTATTCATTGGCTATTTGTGTTTCTTCTTTTGAGAACTGTCTATTCAGTTCATTAGCCCATTTATTGGTTGCAGGATATTTTTGTTGTTTATTTTTTCAGTTCTTTATATAGTCTAGATATTAATCCCTCATCTAATGCATAGTTGGAAAATATTTTCCCCCTCCATGCTGTAGACTGTCTCTTTATTCTGGCGAAGGTCCTTTGCTGTGATTTTTTTGTTTGTTTGTTTTTCCAGACAGGTTTTTTCTGTATCCCTGGCTGTCCTGGAAGGAACTCACTCTGTAGGCCAGGCTGGCCTTGAACTCACAAGAGATCCACCTGCATCTGCCTTCCGAGTGCTGAGACTAGAGGCATGTGCCACCACACTCCGAGGATTGTGCAGAAGCTTTTAATTCCATGTAACATCACTGTGTTGATTCTTGGGATTACTTCCTGTGCTGCTGAAGTCGGAAGTGTTTTGTCAGTGTTTTTCTCTATCAGTTTCAAAGTTTCAGGTCATTTGTTAAGGACTGACAGCAACCTTTAGGGAATAAATTATTTTGACTCAGGCAACTGCTGTAACTGTATCAACAATGTTAGAATAGAAAAATTAAATTAATGGTTTCAAATTACATTAAATAATGATTAAAACACAATTTTATTTTTCCTGTTATATAAATTAAGTAATCTTCACTTTCACTAGAGAATTGACATCTATTTAATCAAACCATTAAAATGCTTAATGAATTGAACATTAAAGTTCAGTCTTGATTTTTTTTTATTGACACAGTCTTAGGCCATCTTGCAAAGTATTTCTGTGTCATGGCAATTTGTGACTTGTATTAGTAAATTAGTTATTAACATATTTGAAATGAAAGGAGAGGACTCTAGGCATTTTTTAAAAGTCATGTTCCTTTATAATTGAGGAAATCCAAGCATGCTGTCCCGCCGCTTGCTCATTTATTTGGTACGGCACATGTAGACTCCATTCTATAGTCAACAGTAGAAAGCTTAGCTGCTTTCTTTTCATTTGCAACTGTCTGCAACACAGCATCTTCCTTCCTGCACTGCAGAAGGTAGTTTTTGGCATACCCCATTTGGAGACTGCTAGTATGCACTCTTATAGAGTTAACTGCTTTTTCAAATGAAAATCTCTTTTTTAACTTTAAAGAATTTATATTTTAAGATTTGTGTATTTGAATTACATACATAGCTTTTTAGCTGGATTTTCATCATTTACATAGCCTAATTGGAATGTATACACAAAAATCAGCACCCCAGGATTACAGAGTATATATAGTGCTGCCCTCTGAGCTGTGATTAAATGAAGAGAAATTGGGTGCTTGTTTTCATGATGTATTGAGGCAGGAGGAATCAGAGGAATGAGAATTACCAGGGACCCAGAGTTCTCCTGTGAGAAAGAGGCTCCAGGTTGTTCTGAATCTTTCTAAACAGGCCATTCAGAACCCAGTGGGACGTATAAGGAAACCTTTGCCCAAAGAAGTCTTCATTTTTTATGGATGCATTTACCTTTCAGGCTATCCCACTGCAGACCTCTCTATCATTTATTTGGCAGGACCAGTCCCTTCAGAGCGGTATTTGGAGCTGTAGAAAACAGGTGTTCCTGCATGGAGACTGTTGCAAATAATATTGTAATTCTTACTAAGTTGTATCATTTCACAGTAACCAGAGAACAATAACGTGGAAGACTAGTAACTTGGGATTCCCTTACCACAAAGATGTGTGTTAATTTCGTTCACATGTATGAAGTAATCCAGGAGGCAGTGGCTGAAGTGGGGGTTCCACTTGCCCAGAACTTCAAGAAGCAATCCAACTTCAACTAAGCCAAATTGTGAGGACCTTAGATTTCCTTTACTATAACCAATATGAGACACAGTCAACCTAGAGAAGAGGCTGGTTTGGGCGCCTCCCTTTGGGAGGGTCCAATCTCTAAAGGTAGATGTGCATGGCTGAGCAAACATTTGCATCGTGGTCAGGAAGCAAGAGAAGAAGAAATCAAGGGATCCCTAACACTCTTTGGGGGTCATGTCCCTAATGACCTAAGGGTCTCCCACTAGCCTCCACTTTCCTCTTAAAGGTTCCGGCACGTGCCAGCAGTGTGACAGACCCAAGACTTTAACCCATGGGCCTTTGGGAGACATTCAACATCGAACTACAGCGGAGAGTGAGTCTGGGGATAAAACAGACACAGCTGAGAATATTAGTCAGGAGACATTGTACTAAGTGAGTTTGGGGAGATTCTCTCCTAAGACATCTCTACAGAAGAAATAAGTTGACCATTGAGGAGGGTCTCTGTGGTGGTATTGTATCCCCCAATATATTGTGCACCCTAATAAACTTATCTGGGGTCAGAGAACAGAACAGCTACTAGATTTGACATAGAGGCCAGAAAATGGTGGCACACACGCCTTTAATCCTATCACTTGGGAGGCAGAGATCCATCTAGATTTCTGTGAGTTCAAGGCCACACTAGAAACAGAGCCAGGTGTGTGGCACACACCTTTAATCCCAGCACTTGAGATCTCATGTCTTTGCTTGGGAAAGACACATGACTTTAATCCCAGGAAGTGATGGTATAAAGCAGAAAGGCATATAAGGTGTGAGGACCAGGAACTAGAGGCTTTTTAAGCTTTCAGGCTTTTGAGAAGCAGTTCAGCTGAGACCCATTTGGATGAGGACACAGAGGCTTCCAGTTTGAGGAAACAAGATCAGCTGAGTAACTTGCAAGGTGAGGTTAGCTGTGGCTTGTTCTGCTTCTCTGATCTTTCAGCATTTACCCTAATACCTGTCTCCAGATTTGTTTTTATTAATAAGACTTTTTAAGATTCATGTTACAGGTCTCAGTCAAGAGTGACCTGGTCCCACAAAGTCTCTTCTGACATTCTGGTTCTGTGACTCATAGAGACCATGTGCTATCATTTATCAGCAAAAGCTACTGCCCCTCTCCCAAAGGAAAAAAAAATTCCCCTGAAGAACCAAGGGTAAAGCATGCTTTAAGGCCCCTTCGATTGCTCCTTTTGTTTATGAGAGATTTACTCCCAGTCAGTGGGCAGGATCACTTTAATCATGACAGATCTTCACAGATCCAGAGCCAAAGGCTGTGTGTGGGTTTCTGATCTGGGTAACATCTTACAAAAATAAATGCCCTGGAAAATAAAGATAAGAGGAAAGTTTTATGACTGTATCGCTCTAGAGGCAGCGAACCTGGACCCTTCCTCCCGGGTGATAAAACGGGCAGCACACCCCGTGAATAGTTCTCCTTATTGAGGACTTCTGGGAGCCGAAATCAACGCTGGTGCTGGCCGGGCAGGTGCAGGGAAAATAAAGCCCCTCAGTGCCTTCCCCCGGCTCACAGAGCCATGAGATCACACAGTTCCCACAGGCCACAAGAAAGCTGCCAGCTCAGCCCATCTGGAAGGCCGCTCTGGAGCAAACTCCCCAGGGGAGCCGGGACCCTGCTTGCTCCTCTGCCTCCACCCTTCCTCAACGGAGGCAGGGGGAAAGCAAGTCCTCAGCCGCAGAAGGCTTTGCCTCTCTGCCTGTTGTACGACCCAAAAGGAGACGAAGTGCCAGCTTTACCAGCTGAGCAGTTAATGCTCGCCAGGGGCCTGTGATGGTCTAAACAAAAGATGGGAAAGTCCTGCCTGCAGAATGAAAACCCGTGTCCCTAACTCAGGCCCAGGACGAGGGTAAATACAATCAAGACTTTGTACTCCATCATCGTTTAAATCCTCAGGCCAGTTCAAGTCAGGATTTAGAAAATGTTCCCTGGAATAGTTTATTACTCGTCTTGAATGAGCTCTTATAAATGACAGCTGTCGCTTAAATGTGTGCATGTGTTTTCCAATTACATTTCAAATAAATTCCTAATGTGTATTAAGTTCACTGAGGTGATCTCAAAGATGGACAGAGTTACTATTTGTACTCTTCTTATTTTTTTTTTAACAGATTCTTGCCATGTAGCCCAGGCTGGCTTCAAACTTACTATCCTCCTGCCTCAACCTTCTGAGTGTTGGAATTAGAGGTGTGTGTCACCATGCCTAGCTTAGAGTTAAGATAGTTTTTCTTTTAATTTAGAGAACAAAAATATTGGAGAAAAAGTGAGTTGGGTGTGGTGGTTTCTGGAGGCAGAGGTAGACATGTAGGCAGAGCTCTGTGAATTTGAGGTCAATCTGTTCTACACAGGAAGTTCCAGGCTAGCCAGGGCTACATAATGATAGCTTCTCTCAAAAACAAAACAACAAAACCCTGGATAAAAATAAAATATAGAAAATAACAGTCAGATTTTGTTGTGGTGTATTTGTTCACACTGTAAAGATGTGTCTCTGCCTAAGGTACCTTCTGACTGGTTTAATAAAGAACTAAATGACCAATAGCTAGGCAGGAGAGAAGGGTGGGACTTCCTGGGAGAGAGAGGAAGAGGAGGAGGAATCTAGGCTCCACATTACACTTGGGAGAGGCCAGTGAGACTCTGAAGAGGTCAGACACACGGTACAGAGCAGCGGTAACCCTTGGCAGAATGTAGATTAATAGAAGCAGGTTAATTTGAGTTATAAGAGCTAGTTGGGGACAGCTATAGGCTGAACTTCCATAATTAATAATAAGTCTCCATGTCAATATTTGGGGGCTGGCGATCCAAGAAAGTCCTGCAAGAAAGCTTGCTATAAGATCTTGACTGTTCCTACTGCCAGCTCTGACAATCACTAAGACACCAGGTAGACTGGCATGGTTTGAGGTCTAATTGAGATTTGTTAGATTCAGCCTAATAATTGACAAATTGAAGTGACTTGCACAAGATATGAAGTAGTTTGTCTTTGTGCAGCCTGTAGAAATACTTTTGGCAAACCAAATGAATCTGGTAGAGGGGTCCAGAGATGGTCAAGTGTAATAGAGTTTATTTATGCAAATCCAATTCACAAAAGACAATGCTTCAGAGGTAGGCTGCAGGCAGTTAGTCTGGTACCTCAGTCATGTCTAGGCTCCTCACTATCTCCCAGGCTTCTTGGACAAGCTCACAGTGTACTGATTCTTGTTGTCTGTCTGTTTGTTTGTTTGTTTCCAAGTATAATCTTACATCCAATGTCTGGGAATATTTTCTTTTAGATAGTAGGCAGTATTATACAGGAGATAAAATAAACACAGTATTCTAATGTCAGAAAATAAGTGACTACTGTAAATCCTGTGGGTGCCAACTAAGTTCAAGCATGAGGGGTCGCTGGCCCACGGTGCCAGCGTACAGTGCCAGCGTACAGCGCCTTCGCAGGGAGGCCATAGCCCTCATGCTCCAGCCATACCAGACCGCACTCTGATGAGGCGTTATTTTAAAATAGGTATAACTGCCATATCATATGACTAACACATGTTAAATGTCTAATTCAATGGAAAAATTTTCATTAAACCAGGGTTGTACAAACACCACCACAATCCTATTGTAGAAAATGTCCATCTCTTCAAAGAGGTACATTGGTTCTCTATGCTGTGAATGTGTTGTTCTGATTGGTTAATAAATAAAATGCTGATTGGCCAGTAGCCAGGCAGGAAGTATAGGCGGGTCAAGCAGAGAAGAGAATTCTGGGAACAGGAAGGCTGAGTCAGGAGACCCTGCCAGCCGCGCCATGACAAGCAACATGTAAAGATACCAGTAAGCCACAAGCCATGTGGCAACTTATAGATTAATAGAAATGGGTTAATTTAAGATGTAAGAACTAGATAGCAAGAAGCCTGCCATGGCCATACAGTTTATAAGTAATATAAGCATCTGAGTGATTATTTTATAAATGGGCTGTGGGACTGCGGGGACTTGGTGGGACCCAGAGAGAAATTCTCCAGCTACAGTCTGCCTGCTGTCAATCCTATCCCATACCAAACCTGGGCAACCACTCACCTGCTTTTGACTGTTTCCACTCCCTTGGCCACAGTTTTGCACCAGCGTAACCACACAGAGTGTATACAGTCTTTTGCACCTATCTTTTTTCACTTAGCCAGCATTTTTAGTCATTAATGCTCTTGAGGTATATCCACGACAAAGCCTGGATCTGTATTTCCTTCCTCTTGTATTTCATCATAGAACTGTACCATCTTGTGCTTATCTGTCACCAGTCTGTGGACACTAAATTTCTCCCACCTTTTAACTATAATAACACATAAACCGCTAAGACTATTCATATTGTGTAAGTGTATATTTTCATCTCCTTGGTAGAATGTTAGGAATATATAGGCCCAGGCATATGATAAACGTATGTTTTCTACAAAACTTCCAGACTGGTTTCAACATGGCTCTCCTATCTTACATTCACACAGCAATGCATGAGCATCTTAACATTTATTTGGTCATCCTTGCCAAAATGTGTTGTTGATACCTATGTGTTTTATGTGGAACAGCTACTTAATGCACATTTATTGTGTGAGCTGGTTAGAGCTCTGAGCACCATGTTCAGGGCCACACCATGGCAAATGGGGATGTGAGGGCTTTATCCATCCTACTGAAATTCTCAGCTGGGGTTGCTGACTCATCTCCTCATGGAGATGAAGGAACCAGATGGCCATGGGGAAAAAGACAGGACACAAGGTATGCGTTGCTTTTGGGGACGTTAAATAAATGATGAAGGGGGCATGAGGTTTCCAGGAAGAAGAAGGCAGCGCAGAGGTGGCCTCTCGGGGGATCCCAATTTGAGAACTCAGGCAGAGTAAAAACAAACAAACAAACAAAAAAGCCCGAGAAAATCACACCAGGAAATGGACAGTGGGGGAGGGGTGGGACTGAGAATCTCAAAGACAAGACCAGTCACCAGAACCTCACACTGTGGGTCATTCATGGGAAAGGAACCTTGATGAAAGCTGGAGTCCACAATAGTCTTCAGAGTATCAGCATGGGACGCCTGCTGGGAGGAAGCAGATTGCCAGGGTGTGGTGGTTAGTTTGATTCTTAGTTTGATGGGGCTTAGAATCACCATAGAAATACACCTCTAGGTGTGTCTATGGCAGTGACTCCAGAGAGGCCTAACTAGGGAGGGAAAGTGAGCTGAGCGCCAGCATTCACCTCTCTCTGCTTCCTGACTGCAGATGCAGAGCCATCTCGTGTTCCTGCCAGCACGCCTTCCCCACCACGATCGACTGAACCCTAATCAGGAGCTGAACTAAATTTTTCCTTAGGTTGCTTTTGCTGAGCATTTTATCACAGCATCAAGAAAAGTGAATAATCCCTGTGCCCAGTGTCTGACTTCTTCCAGTTAGGTCCTCACCTGAAAGATTCCACAGCCTTTCAGAACAGTTCTTGGGACTGGATCCAGTCAGTGGTAAACACATGAGTCTTGGGGGAAAATTCACATTCAAACCACAACACCTGGTTATGGTAATCTGACTTTAATTTCCAGATGACTGTGTATAATTTTTCTTCTCTACCCTATGGCAACCTGGCTGAGGGCTATGGTGCTATGCCTTGCTTCACTTAAATACCTGTTTTTGAGAAGCCAAGTTTTTGGCCTGCGCAATCAACAGATGAATGCTGAATACCTGATGCTGACTACGTATCTGGGTCTGACGCTGATATTCCTGCCATTGGGGGAGTGTGTTTGCATAGTTCTTTCTGCTGGGGGAGGGGCTGGCTGATGACATCCGCAGTTTCTATCATGCATCCATTGTGTTCACAAGGGGAAGATGGCTGACTGGAGTTACAGGTGGAATGTGGGGTTTCAGGACAGTTGGCTGGGTTTGGCGTCAGCAGTTTCCACTCTTTCTAGTTAATGTTCATTGATCTAAAAGGGTCCCTGTCTGTTGCCCAAAAAAGCAGTCTGGGTGGTCACCAGTGACCTCTGTACAAGAGAGCCAAATGGATCCATTGGGAGGTGATTCAGAAGAGCAGAGAGGCATCTCCATTGTAAGGTTATTTCCCTCCAAGTATAATTTTTGGATTGTTCAGAAGGGAGAGGTATCATCTGGGCAGAGGTATCTTTTAAAAATACTGTTTTCTGCCCCTCCACACCTATGAGACCTATAAAATTGTGATATCTGGGAACAGGCCTCCCTAAGCTTCATTTTTGAAAAACACACGGGAAAGTGAGAGAATTGCTGTCTGAGGAAAGGAAAACTAAGTGCGTCGAACCCCAGCCCTAGGTTTACTGTCCAGGCCAGTGCGTAGGCTGTGCTACTCTTACTGAGACGTTTGAAGATTTTAAGGGGCGTTAATTACCATCGCCTCCAGGGAAAGGACCTGTGCTTTGCAGAAAGAAACCCCCGAGAACTGCTACTGTTTGTGTGTGTGTTTCCATCCCGCCCAATTCTCTTTGGTGTACAAATCTCTCACTTGCTGTTAGAGCTGTAAGTTTTCCTGAAAGTTCTACAGATGTTTCCCAGGGTCCTAGAACTCACTGAATTCATGGTTTTTGAAATCCTCTGATATTTTGCAAGCAGATAAGAATAAGAGCAAACACTTATTTAGATTCATTCATTTAACTTCTCTCAGCAAGCTTGTAAGGTAGGATAGCCCATTGTATAGTTATTAAAACAGAGGCTCTTGGAAAGTGGGCAGCCACTTGAGGTTAAACGGCTAAACAATCAGACAGTTATTTTTTCACTGAAACTAATTGTTTCTTTTTAAAAGATCATTTTTATTTATATATATGAGTGTTTGCCTACGCGCACGTGCGTGCGTGCGTGCGTGCGTGCGTGCGTGCGTGTGTGTGTGTGTGTGTGTGTGTGTGTGTGTGTGTCCAGAAGAAGGCGTAGGATCCTCTGGAATTGAAGTTAAAGTTAGGAGCTGGGAACTGAACTTGGATCCTCTGAAAGAACAGCAAGCGCTCTTAACCACTGAGCCATCTTGCCAATCCTCAAAGTGATTATTTCTATGTTTAAACTGAAAGTATTTATAGTAAAAAAGAGTAAGAAGGCATGGACAAAGAGTCTGGGTCTAGCCTTAGCTATCATTACTAGTTATATGAGTATTACTGGTCACTAACTCCCTGGTATTCATTTCTTCTCCAGAAAAGTGACATTCCAGGGCATTCTAGGGTTTGTCTTAGCTCATAAACTCTCCTGGTATTTTCCTTACTAACCTCCCTTAATCTACTTTGTGTATACATTAAGCCTTTAAGCACGTCTTAAGTGTACATCAAAGAGTGATTACCACTAAAGCTTTGTTTCAAAAACAGAATATTAATACATTAAACTCCCACTTTAACCATGTCTGTACAAATTTGCTTTTACTGGATTGAGGGATACACATTTTAAAGACAGGCATTACAGGTCCAAGGGCTTTCTTAATTTTCTTCTACCCAATGAAAAAGGAGGAGTCCCTGACTGCCAGAAATACCGAATAGCTTGACTAATCTAACTGAAGGTAAAGGCTTCCTGTTTTAAAATCGAGGCGAAAGCTTGTATAATGACTCGTTTTGCGGGGAAAACTTCCCTGTTTCTCTGGATGGGTTTCCAGCGGGTGACAGAGAATCCCGTAAGCACGCACGCCCCAATGTTTCCTTTTCATGCCGCTCCGAAGCACAGAGGAATCTTGGAGAGACAGTGGCAGAGGTGCTGGTGTCGCTTCATGGGCCTTAAGTGCTCACAAAGAGGACTCCTTATGCTTTGGTTTCTCTTTCTTTTCTGACTGTAAAGACCCTTGGGGTAAATGCCAGCCCACAATCCCGCTGTTCTATGGTTACTGTCAGCCTGCTCATATGATGCTTCCTGTTCATTAGGTCTCTTTTCATCTGGCTACAATGTCCCGGCTTTGCTGCGATTCTCCGTCAACGCCCATCTCTTCAATAGCCCGTGAATAGTATTAAATGGTGTTTATGCTAGCTATTGTTGCCTTTTGTGTGGTTTGTCTAATTCACAGAGAAAAGTCTGCCTTTGTGGCCGGAGACCGGCTACGTCATGGCACACCATGCGCCTTCTGATGGGACCCAGTCCTGCTGAGTGATAGCATTACAGGCCCCGGCTGCTTTGCAACACAATCCCGCATTCTTCCGCAGTCAATACCCTCACAGGCAGGCTGGTTTACTCTTTTTATTAACAGGTAGGGAAAAGATAAAGCACAAACAAATACCAGACCCAGAAACAAAGCAGAAAAGAAGGCTAAATTCAACTGATTTGCAACTCAGTCAGCCAAGGCACGAGCAAGAAAGCAAAGGAAAAGAAACCCAGATTCATTCTGTTAGCGACCAGGAGACCCAGGTGTGTTCACGGCCGCAGCAAATATTTCGAATTTCGGGAGTAAGATTGCATTATGGTTTCGAGGTATTGTTTAAAATGACATTTAATCCCAGAGTCACGACTCGCCTGAGCTTTCTCTAAAGTGCTCACAAAAGAGAGAGGATATTGTATTGATGATCACATTATCCTCTGGTGGAGAGAGTCTGCAGGGCAGGTAAGTTGCTGCTCCTGAAAGGGCTTTTGATGTAAGAAGATCACTGTGGGCTCAGGGTAACTGATTCCCAGAAGCCCTGGCTTTCAGTGCTGGGAGTTACTCCTTCCTCTTGTGCCATAATCCCTTTCCCAGATATCTGCTATCTTTTTACACCTCTAATGTTTGAGTCTGTGTTCTTCACCTTTGGGAAGAGCAGAGCCTGTAAGAGTGCGGAGCACAGAAGGGGGAAGATTCCCCTGCTGGCTGATAACAGCCCATGGTTCTCAGTATCAAAAATGCCTTTTTTATTTTTTAGTTAAAAATTTTATTCACTTACAAAGTAGCAGGCCTTCTTACAGCATTTTCATACATATCTTGACTCAGCTGACCATCCTCCCATTTCCTTCTTCCTCCTCTCTGTCTTCCAGGGAGACTGCTTAGATCCTTCTACCCCAGGCCCCTTCCACTCTCGGGCCAAGGTTCTGTTACTCAACCTGTCCCTCCTCCTCCCTGTCTCGGGCCCTTCTGGTTCCCTAGCCTCTACACACACCCACTGCCCTACCAAGAAGCAAATGACATTTACATGCTAGGCTCCATATGCAAAAGGGCATTTCTGAAAGGTGGGTCATTAGCTTTCCTTGTGTCTCCACTCTCTGATGCTGAGATCAATCCAACTGTAGCCCTGAGCTCAGCCCCAAGCAAGAAAGACTCAACAAGCAACCAGGCTAAAAACAGTCCCATAGTTCATGTTTCTGGGAAGGAAAGAGGATGAATAATAGGATTGTACTGAAAAATAATGGCTGAAGGGGTTGTTTTAAGAATGGATGATTTTAATTCCTGAAAATCTAGTTCTTTTCTTTAACATCAATTGATTAGAGTAGAAAGTATCAACTCTCTCCTCCTTCCTCTAACTCAAGAAAGGTACAATAAGGTGTTTTCAAAGGATCTGGAGGTTATTTTTCTAAGATGGGTCATGTCAACCCATGCAAAACACCTTCTCTAACTCAAGAGAAACATTCTTTGCGCCTGGTCTGACTCTAGCACCAAACAGGCCGCTGTGGTAGGTTTCTAATAGTAGGAGCTGCAGTCTCCTGCAGGAAGGGAAGGAGCTAGGAAGGAGCAGAATGGCAGGGGGACCGAAAGCCTCAGTCAGTAGAAAAAGCCTGAAGACAGGAGTGAACTTGGGGAATTTGATTTGAACTTCCCTAGGGAATCCTGAGGAATGTACCCTGTCCTGAATAGCAGCTCCCCCATTGCAGTCACTGTGAGTGATGGAGTAGCTGTGAGAAGGCCCTTGGAACAATTGAATGAATGGGCTGGTCTGGTGGTCAGGAGGCTGGGGGAGGGCACGGAGAAGTGGCTGTTTCATTGAATGGATGTGATCAGACTGACCAGAGGAAAAGGATGTCCTTGGGAGAGGTGAAGCCAGACTCCTCTGTGTGAGTGGGACTGGGCCACACAATTGTGGACATCTGGAATCAGGGAAATTATGTGCACTTGAAAAAATGGGCTTTCATGTACTCATTCTTATATCTGCTCATGCGTGTGATGTGTGTTTAGTGTGAATCATCATATTTATTAGACAAAATATGGAGCCAGGGACTCATGGAAAATGTGATATTCTTTATAGTTGTATGCTTGGTTCTCTGTCCCAGAAATGTCTCAACCTCTACCGCTGGGATTACTCAGTCCCCTGGAGGGTTCAAAGATTAGCTGAAAAGAAGAGGACATTTGCATCCACAGTATAACCTCAGCTATACTGCCATTCACTGCCTTGGTACCTCATTCATCCTTCTACGCATATAAATTAGCTACTTTTCTGTTGTGATTAAACCCCACGAACAAAAACAACTTGGGGAGGAGTTTATTTTGGCTTATAGGTCCAGAGGGATAGAGTCCATCATGACGGGGAAGGCATGGTGGCAGATCCAAGAAGCTAGCTGATCACACTTCATCCACACACAGGAAACAGAGCAAGTGAGTAGGAAAACGGGGCAAGGCAACAACCTCTACCCCACCCCCAGTGACATGGTTCCAGCCACACCCGCACACAAAGAGCACCACCAACCAGAGATCAAGTTTTCAAACACATGAGCTTACAGGGAATATTTCTCATTCAAATCATCAGTACTATCCACTCACCACACAACTATTGATCTATAAATAACCTGACTCACTTAAAACACTGATGATAGAAAAATCAACAGATCATGGTTCCTCATTTTGAGTGGCTCATGGTCGTATGGGAGAGGCAGACATGTGAATATAATTTAGGAAAGCACTCGTTAGGTAAAGGATGCCATTGGAGCACAGATGACAAAGGCCTGCATCTGTCTGGAGAAGATATCTGATCAGAAGCTGTTTACTCCATGTCATGAGGAAGACTGATGAGGAAGGTCAACAGGGAAGGAGATGGTGCTTCAGAGGAAGAGGCCTGTGACCTGTGTTCAGGGACTGCAAGTTTGGTGCTGGGAGAGTGAGGGTGGGGTGATGCCAAGGGAAACTGGCTTAACACCAGGAGAGATCTTGGTTTGACTGGATTTATGCTACCAAAAGCTAGTCTTCTACTCTCTCCCACGTAGGGCCCCGCCCTCCACCCTACCCCTCTCCCCTGTCCACACCCCCACCAAGTCCTTCACCTTCCATTGGTTTGTTTACCACCCAGGCTCCACTTCCACTTGGGGCCAAACTACTCTTCACCCTAGATTCTAGCTGTTTCTTTCCTGCCAGGAGCCACTTCTCCCCAAACGAAGCCATGTCAGCTTTCCCAGATCTACACCCTTAGGATCTCAGCACTTAGAGGAAAATGCAAGATCACTGAAGCACCGATTGTTTGCTTATTTTCCCTCTCTCTTCCTGTATTAGTAGACATGATAGACGATCTTTGCTTGGGAGACACAGGTGCACGCCTATCATTGGCTGAAGCTCCGCTCCTACCTTCGGCTGACTCAACCGATGCCCAATAAGCAGCCAGTTCTTGAAAGGGGCATCATGCCAAGGCTCACGCTGAAGTTGCAGACCCCACGTAAGTCGCACATGACAACACCCCTACCCTTCCCGCATCACCACCTAAAACCTGAGCTCAGTCCATGCTTAACTCTACTTACAACACACTTGAACTTCAGCTTGAGTGTCTCCATAATGGAAATTTCACTCTCTCATAAAGCCACCAGTCAGCTGCTAGGTAGATGCACATATTAGTTAACTTTAAAAAAAAATGGATTACAATTCTTCCTTTATAATTCCAATCCACTTGTTGGAGTTTCACCCTCTGTGGCTACTTAAATATCAGCACACCTCTACCTAATGCTCAGCTAAACACCTGAAGTTGATCATTCCTACAACAGAGTTAATTTAATAGAACAATGATCTGTTTTCATTCCCAGAGGAACTTCATTTCGCCAATACATCTCTTAAAACATGACACTCAGGTAGACACAGTCACGGTAGGCATGCCGGCAAAGCATATATCTGGGGCCGGTGCTGTTTTTATTCTAGACAAACTGTTCCTACTAATGTAATTCAAGATCCCATTAACTTTTCTGGTAATTCTGTCTAGTGGCCAGAATTGCAATTTCCATTCAATTAAATTCCCCAAACAAACGTCTTTGAATTCCCAGTGGCTTGAGTTTCTCTCATCTTCTGACCATTTAGATAGTTTAAAGCTCATAGCAGAGTTTACATTTCCACCCTACTAAATCCCGTATTTTCTTCCAATTGTTCTGATTCGTCAATCTCAGCTTTACTTTGTAGCTGATATATAACATGCTACCTTCCATTTTCCGGCATGGTGGGTCTCCCCCACTGTCCTTATTTAATCCTCTCTAGAAATGCCATCACAGATAGATTCAGTGTGCATTTTACAGTTTCTTGGGTGCCTCTAAACAAGCTTAACGTGCACCCAAGCACACCTCTTTTTTTTTTTTTTCCGGTTTTTCGAGACAGAGTTTCTCTGTGTAGCTTTGGAGTCTGTCCTGGATCTTGCTCTGTAGATCAGGTCGGCCTCAAACTCACAGAGATCTGCCTGCCTCTGCCTCCCAAGTGTGTATGCCACCATGCCCAGCTCCAAGCACACCTCTTGTAACCTGACACCCCAAAGTATTTCCTTACACCATCACATACTATCTCTGACTTGCAAAGGGCTCATATCTATTTCATAACGAAAAGCATGTTCAGTTCATCTTTGGAAGTCCCCAAAGTCTGAATATTTCCTTTACTATTAAAATACGAAAGTTTCTTGAGACTGAAGTCAAACTCTTCTCTGTGAGCTCCTCCCTGTAAAATAAAAAATAAAATTAGACACTTTAATATTTGATGCTGTGGGACTGGAGAGACAACTCAGGTGTAGAGGGCACTGTCTGTTCCCACAGCGGACCTGGGCTCAGTTCTCAGCCCCCACATGAGGGCTCACAGTGATCTGTATCTCCAATTCTAGGGAATCTGACGCCATCTTCTGACTGTCACAGACACTGTATGCGCATGGTACACATACATACATGCACACAAAACAGATATATAAAATAAAAACAAAAAAAATTAAAAATTCAATGGCATTCAGTAAATAAATGGTCTATTCCAAAAGAGGGGAGTGGGGAATAGGAAGAAAGGCCGACTGAAGCAAGACCACAGTTGAACAGAGCAAACATTAAATCTTGTATGTCCCTTCATGTTCGCAATCCAGAGCACAAGGCATCATACTTTGGTCTGTCGTGGGCCTGGACAGTCCTGCCCCTAGGACACTGCCAGCTGCAGCCCACATGGTCTCCTTCTTGGGCTGGCTCTACTCATCGCCTGTGGCTCTCCTCTGCAGATGCTCCACATTCCTTGATCGCCAATAGCCTTTGGCCTCTGTTGTAACTTGGGCTTTATCCTCACGCAGCACCCTCTCTGGGGCTCTCTGTAGGAATTCTAATCCTGTTACAGATTTCTTACCTCCCAGGCTTTTCTCTGAAGTCTGGCGGAAGCCTCTGTGACCCCATAACTCTTTCATTCTTCATGTCTATGAAACCAGTACCTGTGGATGTACCAAGATCTGTTCCAGCTCAGACAATAGTTAAGTTCCTTGAACCATCTTGCAGTGGCCTGTGAGTGTCCTAATGGCTGTGGATGGTGAAATGAATCCTGGACAAATGACTTCTAGATGGCTCCATGCTGGTAGGGTTCCCTGGAGCCGTTTTCTTTTAGTCTTTCAATGAGTATTGTCTTTATACTGTTTGTTGACCACAGTGTGGTGGGTAGGTGTTGACCAATTTCTGAGATACCCTTAAGGTATCCTTCCTATTACCCTGCTGCAATGTACTTGGCTTATTTTTAATGTTACTAATCTCTTCAGAAACCACTCCTTCCTTATCTCCAACTTTGCTCAGGTGTTTCTGATCAAAATGTAAACTTTTCAAAGGTTTTGTTAAGTTTTTTTTTTTTGCTCCCAGCTCTCACTATAACCCAGGCTAACCACTGTCAGAAGCAATTATGCCATATATAGTCTGAATGCTGACTACCTGGGGAATTCTTCCACTGGATTAATTCATCCGTCACTTTTAAACCCAACCTTTCACAAAGATTCAGAATATAACCAAAATAAAAAGAAGTTCTTTGCCAGAGCACAGCATGAATGGTCCCTGCTCCAATTCCTGGTCGACTCTTTGTTCCTATTTGAGCATCACGAAGGAGAAACTTTTGACTGTCCGAATTCCTCCAGCATTCTGGCTTCTGAACTCCCATCAGAGTCTCCCATCAACCAGTGTTTACAGCATTCTGGGCTACCTCTAGCTACTGTCTCCAAACTCTTCTGAGTTCTGTTCTCAAAATTTTTCCAAAGGGCTTTTGAACCATGTTACCAAGTAACACCAGCGGTGACCACAAAGGAGTGTCTGTGGGTGCCAATTTTACATACGTCAGGATTTTCATCACTGCCGTATAATATTTGACAGAGGAACCTAGGAAGAAAGACTTATTTGCTCATGGTTTCAGGCCACCAGTGTGGGGAAGGTGCATAGTGCAGCTCATATTATAGTGGCCAAGAAGCAGGTCAGGGAGAAGAGGAGGAAGAAAATGCCTATGTTAACTGAGAATATAATATTTTAATGGGATGTGAATCCACTAAACTCATCTTGGACATAGATCTCCAAAAATAGCAAGGGATTTATTTTTTAATTTTATTTATGTGCATGTACATGTATGTGTGCAAACCACATGTGTGTCTGGTGCCTGTGTAGGTCAGAAGAGGGTATGAAATCTCCTGGAACTAGAGTTAAGGATGGTTGTGAGCTACTATGTAGGTGCTGGGAATCGAACCTGGAACCAGAAGGAAAAAGAGTTAGTGCTCCTGCCTTCCCTCCAGTCTTATGTGGAATAAATAAGCAACTGATTCAGAGTGATATTCCTTTCAGAAATGTGATTGAAGTTGGTGTTTAAATTCAGTGCTCCTGATACAAGGAGAATAACGTCTTTTAGTTCTCAGCAAGAAAATTAGGGAGAATCGGGACTACGGTATAGGGCTGGAGAGGTGGCTCTGTGGGTGAAGGGTTCGCTGTGCAAGTGTGAGAACTTGAGTTCAGATCCCCAGGACACAGGTAACGCTGGATGTGGAAACATGTCTGTAGCCTCTGCATCTCTACAGTAAGATTGGAGACAGAGCTAGGAAAATCCCAAGATCTCAAGGCCAGCTAGCCTTGCATACTCAGCAGCAAACAATAGAAGATCCTGTCTCACACAGGTAGATGATGAAGTCTGACATCCAAGGTTGTTCTCTGACCTCCACGTACATGTGACAATATGTGTGCACCAAGCTTACATACATGAATGTGCATATGCATGTTTACACACACAAATAACAATTATGACATTAAAAAATATGATAATTTGATTAGTGTTCACATAGATAAAAGAAATCCAAGAGAGCAAAGGAAATCTAGGTCCATATATGACTGAAGGATGATCTCATCAACATAGAGAGAGCGCTTACGAGTTAACCTAAAAGAAAGACAATGATAACAAGCTAAAAGAAACTGAACAAAGGCCTTGAACAGGGCGTACACACACAGTTAACAACACGAAAAACTGTCCAGCTTCACTCAGAATTAAAGATAGGAAAGTCAAAACAGAGATGAGATTGCATTCTGAGCCTGTCAGCTTACAGAGATGAAAACATCTGATTGCTCTCAATGTTATTAAGAATGTGTACAAAGAAGCCTTCACAAATGACTCATGATAGATGGGTAGTAATTCTGGCAGGCAGCTGAAATTTTCCAACAAAATTTAACACACACTCATACATGCAACAATTTTGCTTTTAGGATTTTGTCATGCAAGGTAAAAAGGCATAGAGAAGCTGTGGAGAATAGACTAGATTTGTTGTGGGTGAGCTTTAGCAAGTCACTGTGATTCTTCTGTGGTTTAGTGCCCTGAATCTGAAAACTTGGGAAAAACAGAGATAATGGTCTCTGCTTATTAAAATCTTGTGAGAAAATGAGTTATTTAGAACAGTGCTGGGTAGATACTGAGCACTTTGTGTGTGTGTTCACTTTTTAACTATCATTACTTAAAAATCTATCTGTGTAAAGTCTCAAAATTCTCCTTCAACATGGGACAGGGCAATTAAATCATGAAACATGCATGCAGTGTGTTAAATAACCATTACAAAAGACACTGTAATTTTGTAAATACTGATTTGAAATTATGTTTTAGTTAGATGCTGTGTAAGTTGCTTTTCTCATGATTGAAATAATTGACAGAAACAACATAGGTAGGGGTAGGTTTATTGGGCTCACAACTATAGATGGTTCGTTCAGTCCATGGCCGCTTGGTCTCATGCATTTGGCTAGAACAGCAGGGTGCTGTTGGTATGTGGCATAGAAGTGTCTTCACTCCACAGTGGAGAAGAAGGAGAGAGAGTGGAGGAGAGAGGGAGGGAGAGAGACAGAGACACTTGAGGATAGGCGTTGCTGACAAAGACACAGCCCTCAACGCCTAACTTCCTGAAGCCAGGCCCTACCTCCTAAACGTCCTTTACCTTCCCAAGTATCACTACCACCCAGGGATCAAGCCTTTAACAAATGAGTCCGTGGAGGACATTTCATATATATTCAAACCATAACATATCCATACTGGAGGAAGGGAACATAAGAAGAAGAGCAATACAATCTCAGTTGAGTAAGTACTAGAATATTCTGCATGTATGTTATATATGCAGATAGTAAGATTTTGTGTAATAATGGCTGTAAGTGAGCTGTGGAACTGGGACAAAGAGGCCTTCAGTTTTCTCCTCTGTAACACGTGAATTTTAAAATTCATGCATCATGTTTTTATCTTAAAAATGTATGCCACTGCTATGCCCAGATCGAGGGGACCCCCAAAAGATCACCATGGAGACAGAATCCCATATGTAAAAGCAAAGAGCCTTTATTTTCAAGCTCCAGGGCTTGGTCTGTCTGTCCCATGCTGCAGGGAGAGCAGAGAGCCCGGAGCTCAGGTGGGGTGGGGTTTTTATCATAGCAAAGGTTGGGGTGAGGGGATTTCTAGGTTTCAGGACTCTGATTGGCTGACAATTGTCTAGGGGTATATATACTAGGCTCAAGGACTTCTGGCCACCTCATCTAATGGTTGAAATGTTTGGGATGTCAGGTACTTCCTCACCCCTGGGTGGATCCCTGGGTGGTGTCAGCTTATGGCTTTTCCTGGATCTGGGTGTTGCCTGCCAGTAAGCCTGTCACAGAAGGCAGCTGTGTGGTCAAGCTGTTTTGGGGCCCTCCGCACCACAACATGATTCTTACAATTTACTCAAGATTTTTTTTTTCCATGAGAGAGAAATAAATATCTCAGTGTAACATGCAGGAGAGGGAACACCAAAGAGGAAGAATTTTCTGGGTGTCTTTAACATTTCCTAAGAAGTAATGTGATAGGTGTGGACAACCCACAAGCAAACCACCTGTGAATGCTTTTCTCCACCCCTGTGCAGAACCCAACGACCCCGACCCTTTCAGCACCACTCCACACCGCACCGAAGTCACCCTCTGTCCCGTCTTGCACAGATCCCTGCAACAGCGCCTCTCTCTATCAAGCATCCCCTCAAAGATCTGCTCTCAAAAGAACAGCTAGAAGAATCCTTTACGTGAAAGTCCCTATCATTCCTCTGCTCAGAGGTCCCCCTGGTCTTCCCATCTCAGGGCTCTGCCTTCACACCATCAGGGATTGAGCTCCCTTGCTGTGTAGCTGACCTTGGATGTGCGCACTCTTCACTCTGTGCACCTTGGACATGCGCACTCTTCACTCTGTGCACCTTGGACATGCGCACTCTTCACTCCGTTCCATTCACAAGGCCTCTTCTCATGGCTGGCTCCTACCTAAGATGTCTATAGTTGTCATAAAGCCTAGAACTCCTCGCTAAATCTCTGGAAGGACTATTCCCTCCCTCCCTTCTTTCAAGTCAAACCTCACTCTTTCTCACTGACTATTGTCACTTCCCACTCACGGCAGGTTTGTGCCACAGCCTTGCATTTATCTTCTCCCCAGCATCAGTTCGCAAACTCTGTTACCTCCCCAAGACTAACAGGGTGATGTACCACAAGCTGAATAACACAAAGATTTATTATCTCATAGTTTTTTTCTTTTTATTAAGAGATTTTCTATTCATTTTACATATCAGCCACAGATTCCCCTGTCCTCCCTCCTCCCACCCCCTAGTCTTCTCCCCCAACCCACCCCCCATTTCCACCTCCTCCAAGACAGGGTCTCCCCTGAGAAGTCAGCAGAGCCTGGTATATTCAGTTGAGACAGGTCTAATCCCCTCCTCCTTGCACCAAGGCTAAGCAAAGTGTCTCAGCACAGGCACTAGGTTCCAAAAGCTGACTCATGCACCAAGGACAGGTCCCAAAAAGCTGACTCATGCACCAAGGACAGGTCCCAGTTCCACTGCCTGGGGGCCTCCTAAACAGTTCAAGCTAAACAACTGTCTCACTTATCCAGAGGGCCTATTCCAGTACCATGGGGGCTCCTCAGCTGTTGGTTCACAGTTCATGTGTTTCCACTAGTTTGGCTAGTTGTCTCTGTACTTTTTCCAATCATGGTCTCGATATCTCTTGCTCGTATAATCCCTCCTCTCTCTCGTCAATTGGACTCCTGGAGCTCCACCTGGGGCTTGGCTGTGGATCTCTGCATCTGCTTCCATCAGTCACTGGATGAGGGTTCTATGATGACAGTTCAGGTGTTCGGCCGTCTGATCACCAGAGTAGGTCAGCTCAGGCACCTTCTCGACCATTGCCAGTAGTCTACAGTGGAGGTATCTTTGTGGATTTCTGGGGACCTCTTTAGCACTCTGCTTCTTCCTATTCCCATGGTGTCTTCATTTACCATGGTATCTCTTTCCTTGTTCTCCTACTCTTTCTGATCCAGCTAGGACCTCCTGCCCCCCTAAGCTCTCTTTCCCCCAACCCTTGCCCTCCATTACCCTCCCTCACCCCCAGTTTGCTCATGTAGATCTCATCCATTTCTCCATCGCTGGGTGATCCCTGTGTCTTTCCTAGGGTCCTCTTTACTATCTCATCGTTTTGGAGAGAGCAAAAATGCCAAGTCAAGCTGTCAGCATGGCTGTGCTTCCTGTAGAGTTCTAGGTAGAACCACTTCTTGCCTCTTGAAGGCTCCTTGGGGTGGCCCTGCATCCTTGACCTCCCTTGGCTTGCAGCTGCATGTCTACGGTCTCCACATCTCCTTCTCACACAGCTTTGCTCGTTAGAGTTGTCACACCCCTCTAAAGCCTCATCTTGACTTGACTGCAGCATCTACGGACACCATTTCCCAATAAGCTCCATTCCAAAGACCTGGGAGTTAGAGGGGACTTCAACACATCTTTCTGTGGGAAAGAATCCAACCGGTAAAGCATAATATACTGTACAATTGATTTATTTGATCAGATTCATGACTTTTATTGCCTGTCCCTCTTCATAAAATAATAAATTATACAAGAAATGTCTTTTGTCATTTCTGTTGCTGGTGAAACTCAAGTCCCTGCAGCAGTTTTTTGACAGCTGGTAGACCTCCTGTGATGGATGCCCACATCACTGCATGAATAGGCCATTCAATTAGATCATTGAGCTCTGCAAGCTCTAACTGTGCAGCTACTAAGCACCATTCAGTTTCTTTCTAAAGAAAGCATGGCCTGCTGTTGGAATATTCTATCACCCAGTGGTTACATTTCCCATTGAAAATTTACTCTGCACACTCAGCCTCCAATACATCATCAGAATTATCATCTGCTATGCCTGTCTTCGATGTCTCTAGCTGTTTATCTCTAGAAAAACAAAACAAAACAAAACCCCCAAAATAACAGTGAATATGCTGCACTCCCAGCCTCAGAAGATTGTCCTAAAGAGACCATAAATGCCTTTGGTGTGGGTTTTTGTTTTTGTTTTTGTTTTTTGTTTTTGCTGTTGTTTTTTTTTTTTTTTTTTCCAGTCTGTTGTAATGGGCAAAGCCAGGCAGAGCAGGTCTGTTCATGGCAGCAGCTGTGTGTGGCAGAGACTGTTCACATCATGGCAGGCCAGGCATCAGAGAGCAGGATGGGCAAAAGGAGTCAGGCATAACCTTCCAAAGCCCACTCCCAGCCACCTACTTCCACAAGCTAGGTCCCACCTCCAAAGTTTCCAGACCTTCGAAAAGGATACCACAGTTTGAAATCCAAACATTCAAAACCTGAGTCTTTAGGAAACATTTCACTTTCAAATCTCAATAGCGCTGTTTAGCCTGAAGCTTTCTGGAATGTTGGGGGTGTAGCCCCTGATTCTTTTTGTTTTGCTATTTTGAGCATTATAAAAAAACAAAAAACAAAAAAAAAGTTTTATTGATTCTTTGTGAATTTCGCATCATGTACCCCAGTCCTACTCATCTCCCCAACCCTTGATATCCGCCCTCTGCCCCTGCAACCTCCCTCCCCCAAAGAAAACAAACAAACAAATAAAATCTCACCATGGAAGCTGTCAAGTGCCACACAGTATCCCCCTTTGCCCAAACAGCTTTACTTGCTGTGTTCATTGCAAATTTCCCCTTGGGTGGGCTCTCTAGAGCCGGGCTGCTTCAAGTGCTCTCATGCCTTCAGGACCATCTCTCGCACACTGTCCAGGCGAGGGGTGGGGGCAGCTCTCCCGAGCTCACACCCTCGTGGCTGGCTCACCCACACCCACACCACCAGGGCCAGTTCTACCGTGCTTCCCAGGCATGGAGTGGGCCCGCTCTCCTGCTCTCACTCCCTCGGTCCAGGTCCAGCTCTCCCACGCCCATGCCACCCAGACCCTGATTCTTAACAGCTTTATTTAGCCTCTTTTCATTGAGGAGATGAGCGCCCAACCCCAGCCCTAGACTCAGGCAATGACTTAGTCAACAACCCTCTAACTAATATTCCCTCCACTACCCAGGAGCCAGGCCTCAGGGTCTTTCTTGCTGTTTCTGATGAGCTGCGTACTCCAGGCCAACTGGCTCAGGAGGGCCATTCTCCTGTCTCCACTCCTCCTTTCACTGTAGGAGTGCTGGGATCACAGTTGGATGGCACCACATCCAGCTGTAGGTTCCCAGGATCGAACTCGGGTCATCAGGGATCGCACAGCAAGCTCGTTTACCTGCGGAGCCATCTCTCTGACCGGATCCTCATGTTCAGTGAGTCACATGGGATGTGAGCAGCTGGTGTGAGCTGTTGCTGCAATATTTTTCTTACACTTTTTTTTTTTTGACTCCCTCTCTTTGTTAGTGGCAAACTTGAAGGTAGCTTGAAGGCATGTCTGCCCAGGCTTGGGTCTAAAAGTCTTGAGAACTAGCTAATGATTTCATTTCTCGCACTTTAGGGATAGGTCCAAGTCCTATGAAGCCCTCCCCAGTCATTGACTCAGGCTCTAAGCCGTCTCTGCACCTCTGAGTCTACATCACACCTTCTCCACTGTCAGCCACACATCTGGAAGAGCATCTTTAGTCTTACCAAGACCTCAGTGGACACAAGTAAGTTAAAACAAGACTCCAGGGGTGACTTCTAGACTCTTTGAGCTTCGTATTGTATATGGCATGGTTTTTAGAATTAAAATTGGGGTGGGGTGTGGCTCAGTGGTAGAGTGCATGAAGCTCTGAGTTCCATGTCTCGCGTGGTGGTGGTGGTGGAATCAGAATTTTAGAGGAGTAAGTTAGGCTTGATTTTCAGAGTATGTAATAGTCACAAAAAGCCATGGTAAGCAATATTCTAGTCTGCCAGGATTTAATGACACAGAAATTAGAGCCTGCTGCATCCACCTCCCTCCCTCTATGTAGAAAAAATTGATTTCCAATGGTTGAAATTTACCCAATAAGGAAAACCTTTGTTTTCGGTTCTACTGATGGAAGAGACAATATATGCAACCTCCTCATTGATTGACTCTGTTGTTTCCTTAGGTTGACTTCTCAAGAGAATCATTAAACGTAAGAGAAAAAGATTTGTTCCCATTGATTAGGTGTTGTGCTCATCTGACAGCCATGTTTTTTATATTAAAATTATTAATTATGTCATTAATGCCATTTTACAAATCAGCAATGAACCACTCAGGATTTGAATTTATGGTTTGTTGTGTACTTTAATAAATAAAAACATTTTTCATAATAAATAAATTAATTTTTATCATAATAAAATCTTGTGACAACAAGAAGGTATGAAAAGGCCAGAGGCTCACTAATCCCTACAAGCCACAGGAGGCTTCCTGTTTATGTACATGCTGAGTGTCAGAAAGCTGGACCTCTCAAAATGTCCATGTTCATACTGTGAAGTTCTTCGAATCTTAGGACATGCCTTCTGATTGCTTAAAGAAATTCCTTTCTCACTCTTGAACCCATCTCATCACTTGAGGTTAGTAAGTCAAAGGGTGCATGATAAGATGGGTTTGACTTAGGTCCTCCTGAAGTTTCCTCTGAGCTGTGTGTTCATTCAGAGAATGTTGTGAACTGGTCCAGTTCTCTGTAACTTTTCTATCTTGGCAATTACTGTTAAGAAAAAAAAGAAAGAAAGAAAGAAAGAAAGAAAGAAAGAAAGAAAGAAAGAAAGAAAGAAAGAAGGAAGGAAGGAAGGAAGGAAGGAAGGAAGGAACAAAGGAACAAAGGAACAAAGGAAGAAAGAAAAGAAAAACTTGAATATAATAAACAGGCAGGTGGTTCTGCTGTGCAGCCTGGCTCTGGATGATTACAAGACTCTAGACTTGAAGGCATCGATAATTTGAATTTTGCTGAAAAAAGTTAATTTCAACAGGTGCAATTTGAGGATGTTCTTTTGCCATTAGAGTCTAAGGCCTTACCTGTAATAACTTACCCATAATAAATAACTCTTGAAGTTATGTGGGAGCAGAGGACTGGTTATGTATTCTCCCAGTAGGTACCAGTATAGAAAGGGTTTCTGACTTAGCTTGTATTTAAAGGTGACATGGGTTGGGCTTGTGTCATGGGTGTCTGACCTTGTGGTGAAGAGGCTCAGCATTACTATCTTCTTAGTGATTTGTAAATCAAAGGCCCAGCACTGTGGTGCTGCCTTGGCCTATGTAGTCTGTCCTGAAGGAGGTGATGGCATGCTGGGCAGGCACAAGTTTCCTGTGGAACCAACCCATTACACAAACCAAGTGTGGAGTGATGGCTCCCTCCATGGTATGAATTTCATCTCTTTTCCTTTCCTTTTTGCCAAAAGTAGAAAAATGATCGCAATAGCATTTTATAAAAAATTAAAACAAACAAAACAGCTAAACAACAACCAAAAAAGGGGGAGAGGGTGTGATCAGGTGTGATCATGCAGTTTTCTCCTTTGGGAAGGGGGAGAGGGTGTAATCATGCAATTTTCTCATTTTGGAAGATGCTTTAAGCTTTCCCAGTTGTGTTGGAATGTCTCCAATTTTCCCGAAAACCCACATTTCCTGAAGCTGCCAGAATGGTGTTGTGACTTTCTGCTCCTATTTGGAAGCAGGTTTGTTAAGAAATGGACTCTGGGGTCTGGAACATTCTGGGAAAGCCATCTGCTTTGCTCCCTCCCAACTTATTGTTTCTTAGGCTCTTTGTCCGGAAGAGGCTGCTGCCAGGCTCTGGAATGGCAGAACATCCCAGTCAGAAAGAATCATGGGATGAAGTTTGAATCCCCTTCTCAAAAGGTCAGTGCTGGCTGGACAAACCAATATACGCTCCTGCCACCATGGAGCTGCTTGCTGACATGGTTTCCCTGCCAGGAAGGACCATATCACTTCAAACCATGAGCCAAATGAACCCCTTTGCTCTTAGGTTGCTTCTGTTCAGTATTGGTCACAGCAATGAGAAAGGTCATTAATCCACCATATGAGGAAGAAATAAATACACCAATCCACACTCTCAAAAATTTTGAGGATATGGTTTATTTGATGAAATACTTGCTGCACAAGAATAAAGACCTGAGTTTGAGTCCTGGAACTCACAGAAAAAGAAGCCAGGCATAGTAGTGACAGTGTATAATCTCAGCTTGGGGGAAAGAGACAGGCAGATCCTGTTTGATGTTTTATAAAAGGAATGCTAATTTTTTTTTGCTACAAGATCTCATCTCTCCAGGCAAGATTAATAATGTGTATGTAGGTACTTCTAAAGAATATGCACTAATAATTCATAATTAATTACTAAAATATTGTAAAGTGTTTATTGTTCTCCTGGGTTGGTATTAATCTATTTGGAATAGTTGCAAACTCAATTTAGATCCTCCTGGTGCTTTTGGCACTGAGGGAAATATTCATGGCCTCTTGGTATAAATACCAAGCATATATGCACTATCGGTGTTTCTTCAGTGTCTTGGGCATCATTCTTATTAAAAAATTTACCAATAAATAAAATAAAAATAGTGTAGAAGTAACCAGGAGGCTGCAGCATTCAGCCAACACAGGCACACCAAAGGCTCCAAGCAGTGACTGCCCCTGAGGTCACGGTCACTGGCCCTCACAGGTGATACAGGCTGTAGGTTACAAGTTGCTTCTTGCCCTGTGGACAGGTAGCTGGCCACATCTGAGCCCACCTTCTAGTCTGTAGGTAGAAGGGACATGATGCTCTGAGATGATCATAGTTCCATTAACATTATCCTCTCCACGAAGAAAAGACACTTCTGATTGTCTATCTGGCATCAAGAATCCTAACACCTCTTATTCTAACGCCAAGCTGCAACCAGTGTTCAGAGCAAGCATAGCCATCCTCTCAGTTAGGGGTGAAACAAAGACAAATGAGCTTAGCCCCACCCCACCTCCCAGCCCCTCATCGCCTTCACTGCAAGTGACTTAGCACCACAAAGAGCCTATTTCAGGGCATTCAAAGCCAATAACACTGGAAGCTGTTTGAAATTATTATTTACGGGAAGAGAGAATAAACTGTTTATATAAACGTTGCTCAATCAGTATGACTTAATAATTATATTTTCAATAAGAAAACTCTAGATCTTTAATAAACCTTAAATTCAGCTATTTCTGGGACAGGTGAGCAACAAAACTCTTCTATTAACGAACTGGCAGTGGGCTGAAGGAGTCATGTCACAGTTGATTGTGTTCAACATATAATTCACCCATGAATACATTTGTATCCAAATAGGCCTTCTTGGCTTATACGAACTTTTAGCCAAACAAAAAGCCAATAAAACAATCCCTCACTTTAATATTGTGAGGCTTTAATATTCATATTCAACTTAAGCACCGATAATTTTATTTCAGTAATTTAGTAAGGAGGAAGTGTACCCCAAAGCCATGGAACTGTAGTATTGAGCGTGGGGAGAGGAAAGCAGGGATGACGTTTTTAGGAGCCTGATTTAAAATTAAGATCCTTAGGATTCACGGAGTCTGAACTTGTAGTTTAACTTCCTGGCCAGTTAGAATAGTTGGTCCTTCTGTTGGGTATGCTTTCTGAAGTCAAAACATGAGATCCTAAGCTGCGATGTTATTAGTGTGGGCACTAAGTTAGAGTCCTAGTGTGTTTCCACAATTACTTTAAGGTTTATTCAAGATGAGAAATAAATGCTAAAAAGAGAATTAAACCCATCACATGGCTCCTTGAAAAGACGAGCTATACTATGTAGATGATTGAGGATGAATTAGTCTGACTGTTCTAAATTGGGTGGACAACTACCTTAATCGCCTACCTTGGGGTGTCATGGTTGCCTCCGTCCTGAAGTGACTCTAGCTGTTAGTGTCATACTCGGAGCCGTTAGCGAAGGCAATGGTGGTTCCCTTCGGCACTGACTTCCTGGCCTGAGGAGAACAAACCCACAGCTTTGTGGAGAATTGAAGAGTGGAGATTGCTCGGAGAGCACTGAACGAATATCTTTTCAAATATAAAGCATCACTCACCTCTGACTGTGACACTGCACCTCCACCTCCCCAGACTGATGCTGAACACGGGTGGTGTGTTGACTGACAGCCTTGGTCACAGTCACACAACACAAAATGTCATTACCGGTGGATGGAGATTTAGCAGATGCCAGCTGTATAGAAATTGCTAAACACTGGCCTGACTCATTCTTTTTTCTTTTTCTTTTCTTTTCTTTTTTTTTTTTTTTTTTTTTTTTTTAACCCAGTTGACCTTATTTCGGGTTAGCTCAGCTGGCAGTGTGTCAGCAAGACATCCAGTCCAAAGGCGTTTGGGGAGAAACCTGAAATCCCAGACCTAGGGAAGGATGCTCTCTGGTCTCACCTCTTTCAAAGTCCCTGTGTTTTTGCCATTTCACCTGTCTCTCCCCACAGCAAACTGCAGAGCTCACAAAATAAAAGAGGAGAAGAAACAAATGGGTCCTGTCATCTCTGTTGGCTTTTCACTTAGAAGACTACTTTATGGATTAAAAACTTTCTTCCTGTCTTCTTGTACAGCGGTGCTCACTGGAGCCTAGCCAATAGATGGTATCATGCCTTCCCGAGTCTATGCTATGGGCGGCCTATGGAAGCATATCTGTTCGAGGCATTCATGCAAATTATTACTTATTGCCCTATATGCTCATAAATTAATAGCTTCTCTGTGGATGAAAAACAGGAATTAGACAACCATTAAGGTTGAACAATGTTTAAAGAATATTAAATATTAATATATGAAATGAAAAAAATTGCCAATGATATCAGCAGATATGCCAAAAGCACGACAAGCCAAGCCTGAGAATGCAAATAATGACAACATGTTTTCAGCCAGATATTCTGGGTGGTTTAGTATTCAAATTAAAGGTGATCCCCCTCCCCACCTCCCTGCTTCCAGTAAAAAACAAAACCAAGTATTTACTGCTGTTGTCGTAGTGCGCGAGAGTTTATTTTCCCACTTGTGTGAAAACAAAAACAAATTTAATGGAATAAACTAACAAGGTCTGGGTTATTTTGGTCACTGTGCTGGAGGGGAGAATTTTCTTTGCAGTATTGAAAACGCACAGTGTGGGTATTTAGAAAACGCACTTTTCTGAGTCTCAGCTTTCTTTTCTTCAGCACCTGCATGTTCATAAATGACTGCTGAGTGGAACTTGCGTTGCAGTGGTTGTGCCTGCCAGACACTGAGCAACAGCAGATGCTGACTGAGGATGCCGCTGGGAGAGGAGCTGCAATCAGCTGCAGTCCTCAGGGTGGGAAGTGACCACTAGTCTTTGGCAAGTGGAGATGTAAGAGAAATACTCCCATTACTAAATTCCCACCCTTAAAACTCACTGTGCTTCCAGGAGGGAAGATTAGACATCCAGGCACTGATTCTGCACCCATGTCAAGCCTCAGAGTTGGCACTATGATCCTACCCACACTTGGAGGGAGTTTTAATCTTACATGAGGAATGGTTCTCCACTAATTCCTCATTTGTTACATGGGACGAGAGGAAATGCAGCCAACCTTGAGCAGTGCTTGATTTGGCTGCCCAGTTAAGATAAAACTCTCTACCTCATGATAATACTTGGTTGTCAGTAGTTTGCTTTCCAAGCATTTCCTTTTAAAAGAGCATTCTGTTAATTGTGGTGGGTATGAACTCGATAATCAAAGTGATACAAATGTGTATGTCATATTTGTATCTACATATATAGGAATGCATGCGTATATTAAGGACACAATGGCTGCCTTCATCAGTGACTTTGCATCCTTACAATGACTTTATGAAGTAGGCATTTCAAGTTATCCTTTGTTCATAAATAATGTAATGTAAGGGGGTGGGGTACTAATTCAAGTTCATGTGTCTAGTTAGTGACAAAGCTGGAACCAGAACCCCAGCAGCCAGCTCCAGAACCACCTCTATGCTAGTTGATTCTAGACTCTCATTTTTCTAGGCTCTCACACCAGAGGTTGATCCTGGTCAAACAATATAGAATATGGTAAGAACACTATACTCCCTGAGCATCAGCTTGTGGGCTCTGAGGGGCACACCCACTTAGAGGTATGTGTGTGCCTTGCTGACTAGATGGTGACAGCCAGTGACAGCCTCCTAAGATAAAGGAACTCTCGGCTGCCTCCTGGAGAGTGAGTAAATGAGAAGGCAGGTGGTGTCCCTGGGGGAGAGCCTCAGAGCGAAGGCACCTTGGTCAGTGTCATCTTGAAATGTACAGGGCCATGCAGCTGTGGTTGGGTTGGGGCAATGGACCGTCCCGGAGGGGCACTCCAGTCTCAGTACCTCTGAAAACAAGCAAACAAATAAACAAACAAACAAAACAGGCAGGTTCAATCTGTGAGTAGTTGTGAAGACTTTATTTAAGGATGTTGGATTTCTGTGTCAGGCATCAAGAGGTCACATGTTTTCACCTATTTGAGAGAAAGACTTTTGGATTCTCAGATGCACTGGGACATAACATAGCCATATAGATTTGAGAGTCACAGCTCTTTAGGTCTGATAGGGAAATCTGATAAAATGGTTCCCCCAAGAAAGGGGTCAAGGTACTTTGTAGATATGGGGTTCACACAGAGATCTGCCTGTCATGTGATCGGGATTAAGGGCATGTGCTACCACTGCCAGACTTCTGCTATGGCTTGCTATTAGCTCTGACCCCCAGGCAACTTTATTTATTACCATACAAATAAAATCACATTTCAGTACAAATAAAATATCA
>CABHPH010156435.1:0-17918 GCA_902168325.1 Peromyscus nudipes
GGGCTGCAGGTGGGGATGGTAGCAGGAGGGGCTGGATTCTTTTTCTTTTCTTCTTTCCTCACCCCTTTGTTTTGAGGGGATAGGGTTTCAAGATAGGGTTTCTCTGTGTAGCCCTACCTGTCCTGGAACTCACTCTATAGACCAGTCTGGCCTCAAACTCAGAGATCCTCCTGCCTCAGCCTCTCTGCTTAGATCAGAGGTGTGCTGCATGTGCCCAGGGAGGGGCTGGATTCTGTGAAACCTTCCAGCCAGGGAGTTCAGGGGACCGGAGGGTGGTGTTTCTCCTTGCTGTGAACTTTGGAACGGAATAGCCATGGGAGGGAAGGAAAGAGAGGAGAGGAAGCCATGGGTGAAGTGGGTGTGGCGTGTGGGTCCTCTGAGTCTCAGCTGCATTCAGGCTGAAGGGTAGGGAAGGCGTTTCACCCCTTCTAGAACAGGCATGAGCATCCTCCCTAAAATGCAATGTATAATTTCTTAGTCTCAGAAATAATTTCTCTAGTCAAATCAAAACAAAACAAAAGCGCCGTCTCTGATGCTTAAATATATGTGTGTATGTAATATCACATTAACCACGTTAGCACTGGGGAGATGGTTCAGTGGTTAAATCACTTGCTGCACAAGCAGCGGGACCGCAGGTCACATCCTGAGAACCTACACGGATGCTGAGTGGGCGTGGTAACCCTGTAACTCCAGCCTCTGAAGGTGGAGATGGACCCCCCCTCCCCAAGAGCAAGCAAGCTAGCAAAGGTAGCCACAGTAGCCTGCTGCAGGTTTGATTGACAACTGCCTCATAGAATAAGATGGAAAGTGATCGAGGAAGGTGCCCAACATCAGCTTCTCCTCCAGCCTCTCCACACTCAAGCACATAATGTGCACGCACTTGCACATATGTGTACCTATACACGTGAATGTACATACACGTGTACACACGTGGGATAGAACAAAGAAAAAATACAATGTTAATTCTGCACAAGTTGGGAAATATAGAAAAATTGCCCAAAGATAATCATTGTTTCTGACATTTGGAGGACTTTTTTTTTTTTATGGCTGCATATATACATCTTCTGGGGTACAATTTGGTACCTAGTGGTTTTGTTTTGAGACCGGGTCTCACTGTGTAGCTTCTGCTGGCCTGGAATTTGCTATGTAAAGCAAGCTGGTCTCAAACTCACGGAGATCCTCTTGCCTCTGCCTCCCAAGTGCTGGGATTAAAGGTGTGCACCGCACGACCAGCCAATATGGCACCTAGTATTTGGGCTGCAAGTTCCTGTCACTAGTCTTAGAAGTATTTCATAGCTACCTGTTATCCTTATTAGATACATTTAAATAATACTGCACTGAACATCCTATCGTTTGTTTTTATATATATTTATTCACTTTGTGTGTGTGTGTGTATGTGTGTGTGTGTGTGTGTGTGTGTGTGTGTACACGTACATATGCCACAGGAAGCATGGGGAGTTTCTCCTTCCACCATGTGGGGCTTGGGGATGAAACCTCGCTTGTCAGGCTTGGCAGCCTTACCCGCTGAGTCATCCGTTTGTTTATTTCTGAGACCGCCTCACTCTACAGTCCACGCTGGCCTAGAACTCCTTGTCCATCCCACACGGGTCTCAGGCTCCCAGCAGGGCTCCGCCTCCTGGGATCCCACGCATGCGCCCGCCATGCCCGGCTCGCATCCTATTCTAGTGGCTTGGTTTTCCTTCCGAGCAGTGGATTTAGGTCAGCTTCCCAGACCGCAGGCTCGGTGAGTGGGAGGGAAAGTGGTCGGCGGAGGGTTTTCAGCTTCCAAAGGATCGAATCAGCAGACCCACAGCTGACGGGGTTGTTTGGGAAGTCGGCCTGATATCACCACCACAAAGAAAAGCCAGCTTGACCCCAAGGCCCTGGCACAGTGTAACCAACAAGGGCTCCGGCTCCCCGGGCTGCGCGACCGCCGCCTGTATCTGATGGACCTCGGCACAGGCCTCCGCTGATACCCCCTCATCTATCTTTCTCCATCTCTCTTTCCTCTCTCCCCCGCTTCTTCCACCCGCCCCCAACCCCCGACCTCTCCTTGGCTCCAGGTTGAGTCACCTCCTGATGGGATGTAGTTTCAGAGTCCTAGATAGATCTGGTGTGTGTGTGTGTTGGGGAGGGGCGTGTGCACACACCTGTGTACAGTCCCATGCAGAGCCCAGGGAAGGACATCAGGTGTCCTCCTGTATCACTTCCACCTGCTCCTTTGAGGCGGGATCTCTCCCTGACCGGGACACTGCAGGGCTTTTGTTTGTGTGCCTCCGCCGGCGGCTGGCAACCCCCACACCTTCCCGTGTGACCCCCACAGCACTGGGGTGACAGGCTCATGAGGCCGTCTGTTCTGTTCTGTGGGTGCTGGGATCTGAACGCAGGTCTGCGTGGCTGCGCAGCACGTGCTCCTGACACGGAGCCGCCTCTGCGGCCCTCTTTTGTGGTGGTGGTTTATTTGTGTGTTAATTTTGAGATGGTCTCACTAGATCTGCCTCTGTGACACTGTGCCTGGCTCCAGCCCTCTTTTTTAAGTAACACTGTGTGTGTGTGTGTGTGTGTGTGTGTGTGTGTGCACACGCGCGCATATGTAGATGTGGGCATGTGTATGTATGTGTGTATGCATTTATATGTGTATGTGTGTGTATATGCATGTGTATGTATGTGTGTATGCATGTATATGCGTGTGTGTATGTATGCATGTGTATGCATGTATCTGCGTGTGTGTGTATGTGTGTGTGTGTACATGTGCTTGTGCTTGCTCGTGTGCATGTATGTCCATGTGCATGTAGAGGCCAAAGGACAGCCTTGGTTATCATTCCTCAGGCGCTGTCCACCTTGGGATTTTAGACAGGTTCTCACCAGCCTGGAGCTCACCAGTGGGCTAGGCTGGCCAGCCAGTGAGCCCCAGGGTGAGCCTCTCTCTGCCTGTCCAGTGCCGGAATGGCAAGCTTGAGCCACCGTGCCCAACAGTTTGCCACGGGTGCTGGGATTTGAACTCAGAATCCAGCACTTTACCGAGTCATCTCCCTAGCATCCTGATCCCACCCCTACGGACTCACATACACAATCTAGACTCAGACAGACAGACAGACACACACACACACACACAGCGCCTTTTTATCTGACTGAAAAGAACAGTGTGCTAATTCTAGGAACTCTGGAAAATCCGACAGACCGAAAGGCAATAGATACACCGTGCGAGGTCCCATTGTCCATTTAAAAACATCCTCAGGGTTGGCTTGTAAGTTAAGAACTCAAGTGCCACTGTTTGCCAGGTGCGTGACTCCAGGCGAGTTTCTTGACTTTCTGTGAATCAGCTGCTTTGTTTATGAAAACGTTCCTCGTTCAACATTTAGTGTTTATCATGGATTTTTTTTTTTTGCACTGATTCTTTTTAGTGATGTTTAAACATTTATTTTGACCATCGAGTCCTTGAGGTGCCCTTACGTCTCACAGTTGCCTCCTGACCCAAGGGCAGCACCATGGGCACCATGCCTGCTGACCTCTGGGCCTGACCTCTGACCTCCTCAGCCTTCTTCCGGGGGCTGGGAGGGCTGAGGTGCTGGAGGAAGCCTGGCCCTGCTGCAGAGAAAGGCTGCCTGCTGAATCTCAGAGGCAGAGCAATTAGCATGTGGGGATATGCAAATTGAAGCAATCCTGCTGTTTTAGAGAAACTTAATATGTTTTTTAAAAAGATAGGGTGAAAGGCAGAAATTGCAGGAAATTATATATCTTGGGAGCGGGTTTTATCTTCCCTGCCACTGATTCCCACAGGCTCCCAGGCTGGGAACAGCATCTCTTGGGCTCAGAGAGCCCCAACTCAGCATCAGACCCCCAAACCTCTCACAGGAACCCTGGGATCCAGGCCATCAGAACCACTCTCCCAGTTTCCTCTCAGATCCACACGGTGTCAAGAGTTCGACCATCTGCTAACTGCACTGATGGGGAACAGGGGAATCAGATCATCACCCCCTCCCCAGGCACAGGCTGCTATGCAGGTCAGGGATAAGGCTTGGCCAGCATGTGCCAGCCCTCGGGTCCCATCCTCATCACAGGCCGGGACCTTGAGCCATTCCTGCACCCAGGACTTCCCCACTGAGTGCCCATCAGGGACCTTTGCTTTGGTGATAAGCTGGAAATCTCTCTGAAGGTCCTTCCAGGGGTCCTGTGTCGAGGTACAGCAGTCACAGTGGGCTCTAGGCAATTGTTGCTGGGTCTAGATTGTGTGTGTGTGCACGTCCCTGTGTGTGTTGGAATGGAGAAGAGCCTGCTGAGCCTCACTTATCTACCATAGACAGGAAACCTGCTGTCACACTGTCACACCCTGGCTGAGCTTTCCACCCTGCTGGAGTTCAGAGCCTGCTTTTTTTTTTTTTTTTCTTTTTTAACTAGTTTGCACAGAGGCCCTTCTAAATGGATTTCACACTTCTCTGCCTCCTCCATTGGAGGTTATAGAACATAATTAAGCTTGCCTTGGGGATGCAGGGTCATTATTTAGAATTTCAGTTACTCATCTCTGGAGCTGTGCTGTGTGGCTTCCAGCAAGGGTGTTACTCACTCTGTGCTTCCGCCTTCTTGGAAGTCTTTCCTTTATTTCTTACACTTTGTTTATTTGTGTTGCATGTGTATGTGTATGGGCATGCATGTGCGTGGCACACTTGTGCATGGTAAACATGAAGGTCAGAGGACAGTGTGCAGGAACTGGTTCTTTGCTCCCACTGTGTGGGTCCCTGGGATTGAACTTACTCAGGCTTAGTGGCAGGAACTCAGCCTCAGTGGACCCTTGTGTGAGTGAGTGCATGCGTGCGTGCGTGATAGGGTTTCACTATGTATTCCTCCCTGGCTGAGTAGTCTGCAACTCTGACTATGTGGACTAGGCTGGCTTTGAACTCACAGAGATCTGCAAGCCTCTGTCTCCTGAGTGCTGAGCCCCTCTTCTGTGTAAAACAGGCAGGAGACCAGCGTCTACCTCCCTGAATTGTTGACGGGATGAAGTGAACGTAGACACAAAGGTAGCGGGGTGGAGATGGCACCGTGGGTAAAAGCGCCTGCTGTGCCAGTGTTGAGGACCTTAGAGTCCCCAGAATCCACAGAAGAACTGGATACTCAGTGTCAGCAGCTGTCATCCCAGGGTTCCTACAGCAAGGTGGGAAGCTACAGGCCAATCCTCAGAAGCTTCGGGGCCGGCCAGCCGGGCCTGTGAAACAGTGAACAACAGAGACTCTGTCTAAATGAAGTGGAAGGCAACTAATACTTTGGTTGCCCTCTGCCTTCCACAAGCATGCACACACACACACACACACACACACACACGCATTCAGGCATGCACGCATTCACACACGCGTGCACGCCGCCCCCCTTTTAAAATCGGTGGGTGTGTTACATACAGCCTGGTTATACTGCCAGCCACCATTGTTCTACCATCGTTCCGTCTTCACGGGTCATTCGCCTCCACAGGAAAGCAAAGAGAAGCTGATGGACAGCAGGCTGGACCCCGGGGTCTTCAGGCACAGCTTGCCTTTCACTGGGGACGCCACATTGGGCTAGGTGAAAAAGTGAACATTGATTGACATCTGCCGTGCCTGACCAGGGTTCCCCACAGCTGGGGGGCCAGGGTTCTGAAAGGGCAGAGTCTCAGAGGACACAGCCAAGGAGTAGGGTGGGGGACTTGTGTCCTGAGGGGTAGGTAGGGGTGGGGTAAGCCTGAGAAGGATGAAGCCTGAGGGAGTGGAGTCTGAGAGAGGCGTGACCCTACCCAGGAAGGGGGCAGGGTCCTCAGAGGGCTTGGCTGCCTCTTTGCAGATGTCAGGGCAGTGAGGCAGGGAGCTGTTCTGGGGGTCCAAATTAGCTCTGCTTGATGAGCTTGGTAAGCCTCCCCTTATCCTCCCACCCTCCCTGTTCCCCACTATGAGCCTTTGGCCCCTGATTTATTCCTTGTCCCACCCCCCTTAGGCTGTTGGGTGGGAACACTGGTTAGTGGGAGAGGATGCCTAGCCTCAAGTGTCCTCTAGGAACCACACAGGTATATGAGGACAGGGGCACTGAGGGCAGGGGCACTGAGGGCAGGGGCACTGAGGGCAGGGGCAGGCTTTAGGGTCAGCAGGCCATGCTCAAAATGGCCTTGGTTTGCCATGTCACCATGGTGAGCACTGGAGGGGTTACACATGGAACACGTCATACCCTTGACCTCCCGTGCTTCTCACACAGTGAGGGGAACCAGAGGCTCTGAGAGGTTTCCCGCCTTCCTTGGGGGGTCACATAGTGTCAAAGTGGTAGAGCCAGGGTTTGAACGCGGGGCAGCTTCAGATCCATCTGCTTCTCCAGCCCGCTGGTCCTCGAGGCCTATGCACTGTTTACTGCTGGGGAAGCGGTTCCTGTGTGCCACGGGTAAACCTGGGGCTTGTGCCAGGCATACTTTAGATGCTACCTTGTGGGCTGGAGAGATGGCTCAGCAGTTAAGGGCACTGGCTGTTCTTCCAGAGGACCAGGGTTCAATTCCCAGCACCCACATGCTGGCTCACAAACATCTGTAATGAGATCTGGTGCCCTGTTCTGGCCTGGATGCACACATGCAGACAGAACACTGTATACATAATAAATAAATAAATCTTAAAAAACAAAAAAAACAAAAGATGCTAACTTGTCTGCCGGGCGGTGGTGGCACTCGCCTTTAATCCTGGCACTCAGGAGGCAGAGGCAGGCGGATCTCTGTGAGTTCAAGGCCAGCCTGGTCTACAAAATAAGTTCCAGCACAGCCAGGGCTGTTGCACAGAGAAACCCTGTCCCAAAAAACAAACAAACAAAAGGTGCTACCCACCCTGTCTGCCTCTGCCAGTCCCTGGGATCCCCCTGCCTCACCACCCTGTCCTCATTCCCTTCCAGGATGTGGCCACAATGCAGTTCTGTGCCAACAAGTTGGACAAGAAAGATTTCTTCGGGAAATCCGACCCTTTCCTGGTGTTTTACAGGAGTAATGAGGACGGCACGTGAGTTTCCCTGACCCACCCCGGGGCCCCTGCTGGGTGGAGCTGATGCCCTGGTGAAGCCAGTGTGGGGACCTGGCATTGACGCTGGGAGGCGCTCAGCAGTGGTGGGTGCTGTGAGTGCCCTGGGGAGTGTGCGAAAGCAGGGTTAGGGCAGAAATGCCTCCTTCTGCACCAGCCCCTCCTCCCCTCCCAGATCTGAGAGCACCCGCAAAGGTTCCCCAGCTGCATTCCAGACCAGGCAATGCTGTGACTTTTCCCCATGGCCCCCACGCTCTACCAAGCATACGTTCAGAACTATGGAGTGGAGAGACCCTATTCTCCCTTTCCTCTCATTAAGCTAGATCTAAGGGAAACATACACAGCGCACTGGCCAATGTAGGTCAGCAACACAGAGAAAGACCCTGGGCTGAAGATCTGAGAACCTAGGTCCCCCCCCCCCCAACCAGCTGTGTGACCCAGGGCACGTTACGCCCCCCTCTCTGGGCCTATATTCTCATCCACGAAATGAAGCAGTTTGATGAGGTGGTCTCCATGGTCTCTTTAAGCAGCCGGTTCTGGGATTCTACAGAAGGCAGAAGTGATGAGGCCAGGAGGGTTAATTGGAGAAACTCAGCCAGGAAGAAAATGGGTCCTTGGGGTGGAGTGAGGAGCAGAATGCTTGACGGGCCAGAGAGCCAACCTTGTGCAGAGCTAGAGCCCAGGGCACACTGGCCTCCTTGTGCTGAAGTGTGTGTCTCCTTGTGTGTGTGTGTGTGTGTGTGTGTGTGTTGGGGGCAGGGCAGCAGGAGTAGGCAGGAGGTGTGTTTCGGTGCAAGAGAAAACTGATTTTTAAACCTGAACTACTGAACAGGAAATTAGGTGTGATCATTTGCATGACAAAGGGCTTTGTCTCTCGGAGGACTCCCAGCAGGGTGCTTTAAATATTCCTGAACGTGCTAACTTGATTTTGGTGGAGGGAGGAAGAGGAAAAGGCTCGGGGTCGCTCTCTACTCGGGTGTCCATGTACTGTCCCCTCTGGAGAGGCTGAGCCCTGGCCCATAGTGCCCTGGTGGAGGGCAGGAGGAAGGTTGGGGGCAGGAGAGTGGCCCTGGGAGGGCCGGTGTGCAGTGGGCTGTGTGGGAAGGATCTGGGGTTCGTGACTGACTGACACGGGATCCAGTGGGAGGTGCCCGAGCTGAGCTGTGGGTGGAAACAGGGCAGGGAGGGGGCAGAGGGGCATCATGGAGTCCCGTGGGGACCAGAGCTAAGGCCTTTTCCTCATCGTGGAGTCACGGGATCCCAGAGTGCTAGGGATGCCGGAGGAACTGGTACAGTGGCTGAGGCCTTGGGAGTTGTTTGGGTTGAGTGTCACTCAGGTGTGACAGAGCTTCCTGAGGGGAGACCTTGATTCCTGAGAGTCTTATGGGGTACTGGGGAAATTGACCAGGGACCACACAGCAGGGACCAGTGCCCTTTCCTCAAGGCAGACTGGGTTGGGGAGGAACGGTGGTCATCAATGTGTGAGAAGAGGGGAGGGCTGGGTCATGATAGGGAGGTCAAGGCAGCAGGAGCTAGGGGCGGTTGGCCACATTATACCTTCTTCAGTCAGGAAGTAGAGCATCCCAAGTCCAGGAAATGAGTGTGTGTGTGTGTGTGTGTGTGTGTGTGTGTGTCTATGTGTCTATGTTTATGACTATGTATGCATGTGTGTGTCTGTGTGTGTCTGTGTCTCTGTGTATGTCTATATGTCTATGACTATATATGCATGTGTGTGAGTGTCTGTGTGTGTGTGTGTGTGTGTTTGTCTCTGTGTCTGTGACTCTGTGTATGTCTGCCTGTGTGACCATATGTGTCTGTCTGTGTGTGTCTCTGTTGTCTGTATGTGACTGTGTCTGTCTCTGCCTCTGTGTGAGTGTCTGTGTGTGTGACTGTATATGTGTCTGTGTGTGTGTGAGAGACTGTGTGTGTCTGTGTCTGTGTATGTGTCTCTCTGTGTGTGACTGTGTATGTGTGTGTCTAAGTAGAAGGTAACTTCTGGGAGTCGGCCGTCTCTGTCTACCATCCCGGTCCTAGGGATTAGCTTGGGTCATTAGACAAGTGCCTTTTCCTCAGCCCCGGCTTTTCTTCTTACACACATTTTGCCATTAAGGACACTCAGGGAAAGGCTTGCCTGGGGATGCACAGCTGGCCCTAGGACTGGGATTCACATCTGTCTGACAGATGGGTGACACTCTCCCAAACTCATGCTCCAACTGTGCGCCAAAACGAACTGTCTACCGGGACCACTTGGCATAATGGAGCTGGGTACCAGGCGAGCGCAGAGGGGAGCTGGGGAGCCTGTGGATCTGATGGAAGGGGCAGCAGAGCTTAAAGGGAGCAGTTTGAGGTAGTGCCTGACAGAAGCAGGACCACCCGGGTCCGGGAAGGAACGTGGAGGAGGGAACTGGGCTGGGGGCTAAGGAGACCCACTTGAGCCGTTGGGCCGCGAAGGAAAGACAGAGGTCTGCGTAGGAGGACTGACTGAGGCGGCTGGGTAAAGCCCGCCCTTGGGTGGAATGTTCCAGGGTAGATCCCTGAAGCCCAGGATGCCTCTGCAGCCTGGCTCCTACCGGCATCTGCTCCTTGTCACTCTCTCTGTTACCCTTGGCCACCTGCCCCAGCCCCTGGTATTGGGCCCCTCCTGCCCCATACCTGTCCCCTCCTCCAGCTCTAGGGTTAGCTACAAGGTCTCCCACGTGGATCTCACGCTCCAGCGGGTGGGCGAGGAGGAACAGAGAAGAGAAACACTCAGCCTGGTGACAGGGAATGACATTTTGACTTGAAAATTGCCGAAGAAGAAACAGCACAGGCTGTGTGGGCTCGGGTGGGGCCCTGGCGCTTCCTGGTGACCTTTCCAAGCTGGAATGTCACTGGGCTGGGTGCTGGGAGAGCTTTGCCCATCCTGAGGCAGGGCTGCTCCTGAGATGGGGGCTCCCATGGCAAGGGGAGTGGGCAGGACGCTGCGTCCGGAGCACAGCCTGTCCGCATGATTAACAAACAGGTTCTTGGAGTCCAACGAGGGGGTGGGGGGGAGGGGTGGGGTGGGGCTCAAGGGTCTCCGGTGGCCCAAGGAGAGGGCTTTGCCTCCACTGGATTGAAATGCCCACGAAAACAATGGAATCACTCCCCAAGATGCACAGCTCCTGCTTAGTTTTTTTGGTTTTGTTTGTTTGTTTATTGAGACGGTATCTCACAGTGTAGCCTCAGCTGGCCTGGAACTCGGAAAGATTGGCCTGCCTGCCTCTGCCTTCCAAGTGCTGGGTCCGAAGGTGTGAGCCACCGTGCCCAGAGGCTCCTTTTTCTTTTATTGTTTTTGATGGTTTTGTTTTTAGCAGGCTCTTGGGCTGCTGGAGGTAGAGCTCAGTGCTATCAAGCATCTACCTGCTGAACATGCCTGGCCTTTTAAAATAGGACTGGAAACCAGTGATGGTGGTGGCGCACGCCTTTAATCCCAGCACTCGGGAGGCAGAGGCAGGCAGATCTCTGTGAGTTCAAGGCCAGCCTGGTCTACAGAGAGAGTTCCAGGACAGCCAGGACTACATAGAAAACCCTGTCTTGAAAACTAACAGCAACAACAACAACAACAAAAATATGACTTGGGGCTTGAGAGACGGCTCGGCCATCAAGAGTGCCTACTGTTGTCGTGGGAGATCTGGGTTTGGTTCCCAGCAGCTGGAAGGCTCCTAATCTCCCATAGCTCCAGTTCTAGAAGATCCAACATCCACTACTAGCCTCCACAGGCCATTGCCAATTGTGATACATAGAAACTCCCTCAAGCACATACAAAATGAAATAATTTTTTGTTTGTTTGTTTTTTCGAGACAGCCCTTGGCTGTTCTGGAACTCGCTCTGTAGCCCAGGCTGGCCTCAAACTCACAGAGATCCGCCTGCCTCTGCCTCCCGAGTGCCAGGACTAAAGGCGTGCGCCACCACTGCCTGGTTACTTTTTTTTTTTTTTTTTTTTAATGGTTGATAACTAGGCATGGTGGCAATACTTAGAATCCCAGCACAAGAAAGGTGGAGGCAGAAAGATCAGAAGTTCAAATCCATCCTAAGTGACATGAGACCCTATCACAAAATAAAAATAAACAAACAAAGAAAAGATAATTGACTGTCTACTAGGGCCAGCCATTGTTCCAGGCTACACCAGTCATCAACATCGGGAGCACTTTTTGTTCTTGCGGACCTTCATTTTACTGACAGAGCATGACAGAATGTTTTAGGAGAGAAATAGACCATGTCAGATGGTGACAAATGAGATGAGAAGGAAGAGCCTGGAAGGAGAGAGACAATGGGGTGTCACAGTCAGGGTTTGCACATTCCAGACACAGCAGTGGGAGCAGTTCCTGGGGGCGACATCTGGCTGGGAGGTGGAGGAGATTGAGTGCCAGGATGGAGCAGGGATGGAGAAAGTGTGTGTGTGTGGGGGGGTGGACAGCAGGCACACGCTTGCATACACCCACCCACCTGGCCCTGAGGTTCAGCTCCGGGGTTCCCAGGAAACAACTGCCCACAGAGAAAGGGCGTGGTCAGAGTCACACAGTAGGCTGGCCCCAGGACAGTGGCTAGAACTCAGGTCCCTGACACTCCCCGAAAGGTGTGCTGCTCCAGTCAGGGCCCTGCCTCCTTCCGGAACTTCTCTGCTGTGCCATCTTGTGTAGCCTGGCTGTGGCTGTTGAGGGTGGCGCCTCCTGTCACAAGTCGGAGGAGGCTGCGACATTGGCCATCTGAGCTTCCGGCCTGATGCCTTTCCCTTAATTCTTCTTGGCCAGGTTCACCATCTGTCACAAGACCGAGGTCATGAAGAACACCCTCAACCCGGTGTGGCAAACCTTCTCCATCCCCGTGAGGGCCCTGTGCAACGGGGACTATGACAGGTGAGAGAAGACGTCTTCTCCTCAAGGGGCAGAGCATAGGGTACCTGGGATGTCCTGAATGCCCTGGTCCGGAGTTCTTCATTGCCCTGGGAGGGGCAGATGTTGGCAGAGATAAGAGATGAGGTGGGGGGTAGAGGCCAGAGGGACCTATCTCTAGCCACCTCACTCTTGGCCACTTGTCAGGATCCCAGGGACACCCCCTGCCGACCCGGTGGGCACAAGGGCGGGGTGGGGGTGGGGACGATAACATTTATGAAGTGTTTCATTATATCACATGCAAGCCTATCCTTCTGTTCTTCATCTCTGTGCATTGGTACCAGTGCCTGAGTTCTGCCCCTGACTGACTGAGGGAGCGGTCAGCCTGGGCAAGCTCTCACCGGTCTGTCTCTCAGCTGTCCTTCCCTGAAAAATGAGCCTGGGAATCCTGCTGACCTCCCAGGGCGCTCACAGGAAGCCAGCAGGAGGAGCGATAATGTACCACAGTCAGCATCCCGACTGCTCATTTACTGAGCCTCTGCCATGTGCCAGTTCTAGCTGGGAAGTCAGCTGGGAGCAAATATGCCCACCTCACCCTCTACCTAGCGTCACAGAGCTAAAGTGTTCGTGAGGGAGGCAGACATTAATCCAGTAATCACACAGAGAAACGTGTCATTATCCACTGCAGAAGGTGCTGGAGAGAGCAGTGGGGGGCAGGTCGGATGGGTGCCACAAGACAGTATTGGTCGCTGTGAAGTCACCGAACCACTGGCTGAAGGAGTGGGGTGTCCGCTGGCCGCTCCCACAGAAGCCCTGGGGCATCAGCACAGACACCTTGGGGGGTACACTGGGACTCTGCACAGGGTTTCCAAGGGTGTAGGTATGGGGGGGGTGGCACCTCTTTCCCTCCAGGGACGCTCTCAGGCGCTCATCTAAGATGCACGGTGGCACCCTTTTGTCCTTTTGGCTGGGACAGAAACACAGCAGTCTGTTCCCCGAGTGTTTAGTACCTTATGTCCAGTCTGACTATGTGACATTCCGGGGCAGGTGGCAGTCTCTATCTTCTGGGACCTTCTGTTCTGACCATGCGAGCTCAGACATACCCAAGTTCCATAGACAGCTAAGTAACTGCACAGAATGAGCCGGGACAAAGTGAATGTTGTGGTCAGACAAAGCCCTGGTACACCCTAGCTGGGTCCCAGGGCACCTGGAGTTGGGAAGGGGACAGAACAGCATTGGATTCTGAAGGAGGCTGGGGACAGCTGGAAGGTTGGGGGTGTGGGTACTGGGCAAGGGGCTTGGAAAGGATGGAGAACCAGAAGATGGAAAGGCAGACTACAGTAACATAAACCTGCCTCTGCAGGGAGGGGCTCCCGGAACCCAGCTGTTTCAGAGATAGACAGGGAGAGGGATAGCATGAGTGGGGCCTGGGCTGACCACTGGTCCCCTGGAGGAGGTGAATGGTGAGAAGTGTAGACAGGCCTGAGCCCAGCTCCATCTTCCTCCAGGGTGGCTGACTCTCTTCTCCATGGCTGGGCACAAATTGTTGGTGACATGATTGGCAGCAGAATTAATCCAGGGGCCAGCGTGTCTGGCTGACTCTTACCCCGGCCCAGCGCTGCCTGGAGCGCCCACTGAGGAGGTGCTGTGGAAGGCCACTGTCCCTCTCCTGTAGGGCCTCTGGAAGACTCAGACAGTACAGGGTGTTGCTGTGCTGGGTGCTTTAGGGGCCCATTGGCCTCTCAGGTTGCCCCAGGCCAGTGGGGAGGCAGACTGGCCATGATCACCTCACCTCACACTGGGACAGGCGTCTACAGGACGCCCTGAGTGTGAACTGGGTCCATCCTCCCAGCAACCTGGGAAGAGCTCAGCATGGCTGGGCTTCATAGAGGAGAGGATGAGTCCCAGAAAAGATGGGGACCATCCAGCATCATGCTTCCAGCCATGGTGGAGAGAGAGACTCAGGAGTTGGGCCAGGCTGGCTCTAAAAGCTGTTCCTAAATGGCCATGACACAGTGTGGCAGGGGCTCTGGGGAGGCTCAGAGGACTTTGTTCAGGGATGAGGGGCTTGAGCTCTGGGGACCTGAGATGGGGACACCCCAGTGAGGTCGTTTCAATCCTTAAAGTGTTTCAAGGTCATTAATCTCAGGTGGTTGAGAGAGGAGAGGGAGCAGGAAATGACAAGAAGGAAGGTCCAAAAGGCCTTGATATCTGGCTGGCTAGGGGAGACGCGTGTGTTGTGCTCTCACTTGGCACTCAGTACCAAGTGTGACATGGCCAGATTCTTACTGTAGATGCCACCTCTGGGCTCCTCCCTGGTCTGGGGTCCCCCTTACCACATTCCCGTGCTGTGTGTCTCCATTCCCAAACAAACCCAAACCTGAATGGGCCAGCTGAGCAGAGTCAAAGTCAAAGGTGGTGGTAGGGTCAGAACCCCTCCAGCCTGGGGTGGCAGACAGGGCCCCCGGTGACAAGAAGCACTTCTCCGGTGTTCCCAGACTCTGTCCCACTGTCTTCGCATTCTGAGTTGAGGGTTTCCCTGATTAGAGGAGGTCCGCCTGGATCCGGCTGCTGTTACCCACTCACACCGTGGCAGGGAGCAAACAGATCGTGAACTCACCTGAGCTGGGAGTGTTCCATCACCACCACTTCTGTGGGGCCACTGGACACCGAGGTGGCGTAGGGAGGGGCCAGGACCACTACCAAATGCTTCAAGCATGGCTGCAAGGGCCGCCTCATCAGTCTTGCGTAGCACATGGCGAAACTGGCCTCGGGAGGGACAGTCCATACCCGTCTCCCTGCTGCTGTGGTGGAGGCGTGGTCTTACCCTCACTACAGTTTCTTTCAGAGAATCTGCTGGGGAGGGAAAGCCTTGAGGGCCTGTCAGCCCTAGTGTCTTGTGAGCAGCATGGAAATAGCCCTTCTTCTGCCCTGAGCAGCCATGAGTACTGCCATGGTCCAGAGGTGACTACAGTGTGTTGTAACAGGCTTTCTTTTGGGCCACCGACCAGCTCCCAAATCATGACACGGAGACTTCTTATTAGTTATGAATTCTCGGCCTTATCTTATGCTGGTCCCACTAGCTCTTACAACTTAAATGAAGCTGTTTCTCTTCATCTACATTTTGCCTCAGGGCTTTTTACCTTTCATTCTGTACATACTACTTTCACTGCGTGCTCTCTGCATCTCATTCTCCGTCATTCTCTCCTCTCTTCTTCCCCAAGCCTAGATTCCTCCTCCTACTTATTCTCTCTGCCTGCCAGCCCCGCCTATCCCTCCTCTGCCTAACTATTGGCCATTAAGCTTTTTATTAAACCAATCATGTGCCTTAGGCAGGCAAGGAGAAACAGCAACACATCTTTACATAATTAAACAAATGCAGCATAAACAAATGTAAGACACCTTTACATCTTAAACAAATGCAGCATAAACCATTTTTTTACATTAAGTAATATTCTGCAACATAATCAAATGTAACACATCTTTGCCGTGTTAAAGTACTATTCCACAACAGTGTATACTATGGTTGATGCTCAGGGGGGAGACCTGCAGATTTCACCTGCATCCCCACCTGCCAGTCTCCCTCTGATGGAGCTTTGTGGTTCTCCAGCCCCAGGTGTCAGGGGCCTGGGACATTGACTCCTGACCTTTTACTCTGAGCATGCTCTGGTGCCTCCTCCTGTGTCTTTGTGAAATCAGGGATCTGTCACCAGCATAGCCCATTCGCTAAGGTGCTAGGCGATCCCTGCCAGCTGGCAGGTGTTTGTTAAGTGCCTCGTATCTGCCAGGCACCGGCCTCGAAGCCAAGCCTGTAACAGTGAGTCAAACCAATAATCTCTGACTCCTGGAGATGTTCTCACAAACAACAATAGGGTTGTCTGGCAACGAAGGAAAGGTTGAGGGGACCCGGTAGGGACAGAGCCATGTGTCAGTGCTGGCAGAATGGCTGGAGACAGCACCTTCACAGAGGCCATAACTGTTCCACAATTTACAGAGGAACAGAGTCCCCCAGGGTGGAGCCATCAGTGTGGGGGACCAGCCCCACACTTGCTTACCCCAGGGACTCTTGAGGAATGAGGGATAAGAGACTTAGAAGTAGAGGGGAGAGAAAACACAGGATAGACTCAGGTGGGCCTGGATCCTTATCTACTGGCCTAGAACTTTATTCCAAAGGTCTATTTATAACAATGCTAAGGGGTGGAGCAAAAGACCTCCCCCTCGCTAGTTACAGTCAAGGGTAGATCCTTACAAACACCTGGTACCCAGGCCCGTGGTCCAGTCAACCTCTTAAGCAGTCCTGCTGGGCACAGCCACTGGGAAACCTAGTGGGCTCCAACACATCAGGGTTACACAGCTAGCACCCGTAGGATCTGGGGCACCACCCTGGGCTATTGTCCCCAGAGTGATGCCCTTCCCTGCCCTCCTCACTGTCTCCTCTGGGACTCTCAGTTCTCCGCCTTTTTGTGCTAAATGGGACATTGGTTTTATGGATCACTATGATCTTTTTTCTTGTCCCTCACTGAGAAGCTCTTTGTCTTGGGTCTTATGGCTAAGTCACAGCCAGTCCGACTTTAGCTTGCAGAGCCCAGGCTCAGAGGTCCCAAGTCCCCTCTCCTGTGACCTTGTAGACAGTGACAACCAGCTTCTCCCCAGGCCTTCCTCTGTATGAGGCCATTCCTTCACCTTCTTCCTCGCCCAGGTCCAGGCTGGAAATGTAGCCTCTGACCTCAGCAGACCCTCCCAGGCTGCAGAAGCCCTGGAGCCTAGGTTGATGCCAAACTGGCACCTAGGAATCTCACAGCCAGCCTCAGCTGCCAGTTCCCACCCCCTGGGGAGCTTCTAGCCACCACCCCGCCCTCACTGCACCCTGGACCTGCTGATTCTGAATCAACCAGGGTGAGAGCCCTGTTCAGTCCGAAGAGGGCCAGTGGCTCTGCAGCATGCTGGGGCTGCTGGGAGGATTTCTGAGAGCCGTTCACGACCAGAATCCCAGCCAATGAAGTAAAGTGGGCCCTTAGACTTTGAGATTTAATTTTTTATTACATGTATGTATGTATTGGTGGCGGAGGAGGGGCCTGTGCCATGGCTCCCTGTGGAGGTCAGAGGACAACTTTCAGGAGTCCGTTCTTTCCTCCCACGTGTGGAGCCCAGGGTTCAAACTCAGGGTGTCAGGCTCGGCCACAGTGTCTGTCCACAGAGCTCTTGACACTCCACTTCTGTGTTCTGTGGAGCAAGGGTTACTGTCACCAAGTGTTAGGGGACTCTACTGACTACAGGAATTTTTTATGTGGTTGGTTTTGGGCTTTTTTGTTTGCTTTTGGTTTGTTTTTTTTTTTAATGGAGTCTCACTATGTAGCCTTGGCTGGCCTAGAGCTTGCTATGTAGACCAGTCTGGCCTCCAACTCACAGAGATCCACCTGTGTCTGCCTCCCAAGTGCTGGGACTAAAGGTGTGCGCCACCACAAGTGGCTTAGCTGCAAGATTTAAGGACAGTCTTCTCATCAACTTTTCAAGAGCAGTTTTGTGGATCCCCAGGACTGTCACCATAACTAGGGACCGCTGATAGCTTCTGGGCGTATGGCTATCACTTACTTAGTCTCCCAAGCGGCTGGTGGCCAGAGGAGAGGTCTCCCTTGCTAGAGCCTCTGAAGGTCTCTGTGGAAAGCTGGGAGACTAGGAAAAGGGAGCCATAACTAGCTGTGCAAGGGTGGGAGCCTCCCTTCAGCTGCCCAGGCAGGGCAGGGAGCTTCCCTTCAGCCACCCAGGCAGGGCAGGGAGCCTCCCTTCAGCCGCCCAGCCAGGGCAGGGAGGCAGAGACCTGCACAGATGGGTGGATCCGGACAGTCACAGTGTGCCCTTAGGGGTCTGCTTCATCCTGTGAAAAAGGGAAGTAGAGGCCATCAGCGCAGGACACCTAGTCACCAGTGTCCCTACAAAACTTCAAGCTTCAAGAATGGTGGCCTGTGTGGACTCTGACCAAGTGGTCAGACTTAGATACCACTGAGGTCACTTCTAGCCTTGTCAGTTTGGGAACCAGAAATTGCAAGTTCAGGAG
>CABHPH010156436.1:2288-38462 GCA_902168325.1 Peromyscus nudipes
CGAGACAGGGTTTCTCTGTGTAGCTTTGCGCCTTTCCTGGAACTCACTTGTTAGCCCAGGCTGGCCTCGAACTCACAGAGATCCGCCTGCCTCTGCCTCCCGAGTGGTGGGATTAAAGGTGTGCGCCACCCCGCCCGGCAGTATAAGCTTTTTTTATAAACTGAATTGTTTTATATGTTGGAACCTTAACCTTTATGGGTTCATAATGTGACTGTAGTTGAAGATACCGCCTTTGAGGAGGTGGTTGGGCTAAAATGAGGGCGTAGGGCAGCCTCAAATCCAGTCCTGTTGGTATCCCTATAAGATGAAATTTAGGATATGAAGAGACACATGCATGCACAGGAGAAGATCACATGAAGACAACTACAGGAAAAGAAGGCAAAGTTAAATGAGGAGACAGAGTGAAAGTGACATCTGTTTGCTAAGTTGGCCTCCGAAGACACAAGACGTAAGAACACTTTGACTCCCAGTCTCCAGAACCCTTAGAAATGTGTTTTGTTTCAAAATTGGCTCATCCGTGGTATTTAAGCCTGGCTAAACAATACAGCTTTCAAGACTGTTCTTCGGCTCTAAGAGTCGAGTCCATTCTGAAACACAAAACCAAAAATCATCACTCTTTTCTGTTACAGGAAATCTCCCTTTAAGGGCGAGGCTGAGAAGACACTATTGCTGTTTTCTGAATGTTATGAAGAGCTCACTGAATTCTTGAATATTATATACTATGGGAGCAAACTATAAACAAAATAGAATGGCAACACACCTGGCCTTCTTGTGTAAGATTGGCATTCCCAAGGGCTTATGGGAGATTTGTGAGATGGTCATGGAGTCTGATGAGTCTTTTGGTGGTAACAGTAGCAAATAAATTGTGAGAGACCGAGATGGTTCTTAGATCATAGCTCTACATTCCTCTTCTTCCACTCATGTCTGGATTTAAAAAATTTAAGTGTTTAAGTGAGTTGAAGTTTAGAGTCTTCAAGAGTAACCAAAAATAAACATATTTTAAAAATCTGTTCTTCAAGAGTAACCAAAATTAAACATATTTTAAAAATCTGTTCTAAACTGGTTTCTTGTGACTCAGTCTTAAGTCTGTAGCTTCTCATCTCCCAACCTTCTGAGCAGGAAGTTTAGTCATATAACTTAAGTGACTGAATGCATGATAGGAGAATGAGCCACAATAACGCATCAAGCTTTCATGTATAATGAAATGTTTTCTACCAACATTTTCAAGCATTACCCCTGTCTTTGCCTACTCTGAGCACATGAATGGATCCCACCTACCATGTTAGCTAGAGTTGAGAAGTGAGTTCCTCTCAGAGCTGCCACATCTAAGAGGAAAACTGAACGGCTGTCTTGAGGACGTGACTGAACACACCGGTTCTAAAATGCCATAACCCATGTCAAATGCTTATGGCTCACAATCAGCATGCATGGTCTCCTGAAACAAAACAGAAATGCTGTATGATCCGCTGTAACGTTCATTTCCAACTCCCTCCTCCCTCAGAAACTGCTGGGGAGTTTAGCTTTGGGAAGATGAGGTTCTTAGGTACAATGTTCTCTTCTTCAAGATTTAGTGGATTTTAAGGCTTTTTGCCCCATCACAGTGAAATTCTCACTTCTCAAGTCTGATTTATGAAGATTTGCATAAAATTCACATTGAACTAGGATTTGCATCATTTTTCACGGGTGGGCTTCCCTTACCAAGTGTTTTGAAAAAAGACATGGCTATGGGTGCTATATTTGAAAGTGATCCCACAAATCAGCAAGAAATCAAGGGAGACGGAAAAATGACAGTGAATACAATATAATATAATTATATATTAATATAAGGTTAACATTAAGGCCACTGCAGCTAGCAATGGTTCAGTACTTCTAGGATGTCCCATGAAACACAGAAGGGCCTCAGAACCAGCACTAGGATGAGGAAAGGCTGAATATTTATCTACTAGCTCCTTTTCTGTCTTGTCTGAGAGTTACCTACACACCAGCTTTTTAGGCTGTAAATGACCTTGGGTTCCTATGGCCTCAGAGTTAGCTCCTGGGTACCAGGAATAAGGCCTTCTCAGAGATCCGTTGAAGTAGGCTATTGCCAGTGCTGTGAATCTGAACTTACAGGTCTGAACTATGCCTTAAATCAGAACTGGTCTGAAAGGTTGAGGATGGGGTACCAGCGCCATCTGGTATAGCAGCCATTTTTGTAAACCTTAATCACCTCAACATCGTTTGCAAAAATTTATTTCACTCAGAATTTATCTGGGACTGGTGTCTCCATCTGTTGGTCAGTCTGTTTGCCACCCACTTTTCATCCCATCTTCTCTTTCTGTCCATCTGTGATCTGCTGTGTGTTCTCTTTCCAAATAAAAAGTAATAAAACTTAATGGGAGATACCATAAATGTTTTAGCCCACTGCTTTCCAAATGTGTTTGCATTGTGGGTACATAGAAACTGGTAGTGTTTACTTAGTATGGTGGGGCAAATAGAAAACCTGGCCCAGCTAGGTGGGGCAACCAAGGCTCATGAACTTCTGGCCATCCCGTTTACACCCAGGAAAGGGTCGACAAGTATCTTATCATAAATATAATTGAGTGTTGACAGGACACACTGTTTGAAAACTCTAATGAACCCATTGTTTATTTTTCTTTCCTTTTTAATTGCTAGTGAGTTCTTGAGTTCTAACTTCTGAGTTCAAATGAGCAAATGTTTACTGCGTCTCTACTATGTGCTAGACATGTAAGAGGTACTAGAATATAATAGCAGACAACATGGCAGCTTCCCTAGAAGAGCCTGTAGTTCGAGGGTGAAATGCTGCATGATTTGACAAACCCAATAAAACCCTGCATATGGAACGCAGAGAAAAAGAGGCTGTGAAGCTGCCTCGGTGGATGAAATCCCAGCCAGTCAGCATGAGGACCCATGTTCGGATCTCCAGCCCCCACATAAAAAGCCAAGCATGGTGCTTATAACCCAAACACCAGGGAGACAAAGACAGATGGGTCCCTGACGCTCACTAGCTAGCTGGTCTAGCCAGTCAGTGAAGTCCCAAGTTCAGTGAAAGACGGAGAGAGGGAGATGTTGTGGAATGTTTGCTTAACCAGGCAAAGCTGTGTTACATTTGTACATGCTGCATTTGTTAACAGTGTAAAGATATGTTGCATTTGCGTTAATTTTAAATAAAATTAACCTGGGCTCAGAGAGGCAGGGTTAGCAAGTGGTTGGCAGGAAATAGCAGGGAGGAGCTTCTTGTGGATTTTTTTTTTTTTTAGTTGGGGTGCTGTGAAAGAGAGTGGCTTCCAGACTCCAACAAAGAGAGAAAGTTAACCAGTTGCTACTCTAACTCCCTAAGCTCGTAGGTTTCCACCCTAGCCTTTGAAACTCCAGTTTTATTAGAACTATAGAGATTTAGTTGGAACTACCTTTAGTGGCAGCAACAGAGCCATCGTCTGGGGGAACAGAATTCCCCCAGCTATGGCCTTAGTCCTGGGCCACTAGTAGATTAAAGCACAACCACTGTAATGAAGTTAAAACAACAGGAAGACACTAACCTCTGGCCTCTGAATTCATGTTCATGCATGTGCACGTATACACACACATACACACACTCGTATGAATAAACTAGAAGAGGCAACTAGGCTGGCCAATCTTCTATGCTTAATGGTATGTGGTCATTCCGATATATTCTGACCAGCTTTGATTCCTTTGTTTCTACTCCTCATGTTCCTCTTAGAAAGAAAGGCAGGTCTTGCTGTGGGAGGCCTGAAGATGTCTCTACATTTAAGTTGTTGTGTTAGCCTCTGTCTGTATGGCAGCCTTCCCTCCCAGCTGTAGGTTACTTCGGACTAGATCCTTTGCCCCATTCATCTTTGTACTTCAGTGACTAGCTGTGCAGCCTGGCACACAATGCCCATTGTGTGAAATAATGGCCGTTTCTTCATTTCTGTCTTAGCCACTGTGAGTCTAGAATGGCTGCAAAAAAAGCCATTACTTAGGGGAAGAGGTACCATATTTTACAGAAGCTCACAACCTGTGTTTCCAGTAATCAATTGGCGTTTACATGTCACAGGCAACAAGGACGTTAATTGCAGAGAGCCACAAAACAGACAGTGTTTTGACAACCGTTAATTTTTCATTCCATTCAGTACTAGTATAAGGGCATCAGCTTCTAACTTTTCATTTAACTGTTAGTAGATTTCGTTGCCCACACCAAGAACTCACATACAGGTAATATTAAGATGGCTGGAGCTAACCTAGTTGGAACACAATAATTCACTTACTTTTAAAAAATAATACTTGCCATAGGAACAATGAATATTTTATGAACTTAGGCTTATATATTTTATTATGTCTCATAGGGTTCCCTTGCTTTCTTTGAATGCATTTTGCCCCTGTGGGGGTGATATGGATGATACTGCCTGGTTAAACTGTCTTCATTGCATATAGAGACTCTTTCTAACAGTCCTTTTGAAACGTCTGTAAAGAGAATGGTGGAATAAAAACTGTTTATAGTGGGTATTGATACATTCAGAATTTCTAGTCATGTCCTAGAAAATTAGACAGACAGTATAAACACAAATATGTTCATTTTCTCCCTTTTTCCACCAAATAGGAGAGCACGTGAAGGAAAACATTTAAGAGCTACAGAATCCCTGTGCTCAGTTTCCCTTCTCTGCTCATCTCTCTGACACACACATTCACTCAGACACATTGTGTTGTGTGGAGGTGGAGCTTGTCAATGAGTGGAGTAATAATAAAGATTATTTAACTCCTTCCATATAGAAGAAATCATATGAAGAATACTAGAAGGGCCTGGAGAGATGGCTCAGCAGTTAGGAGCACTGGCTGCTCTCCCAAAGAACCTAGGTTCTATTCCCAGCACACACATGGGGGCTCACGACCATTTCTAACTGCAGTCCAGGGGGTCCAATGATCTCTCCTGGCTGCCTAGGCACTGCACATGCCTGATGCAGAGGCGTGCATGCAGGCAAAACACTCGTGCACGTAAATGCAATTACTTACTTAATGAAGAACATTAGATAATGACTTCATTACTACACTATGTAACTATACAAGACACACAGATGAATGGAATTCTACTCTGTCAAAATGTCTGACGCTTTCTTAAAAGCTTTTTCACTTTTTAACTTGAGCTTTCTTCTTAAAATTATTTATGCATATATAAGCATTTCGTGAGACACAAAAAGAGCAAAGAAAATGAATGTGTAAATCCCCTTTCACTATCTTACACATTTATCATTCTTGTTTTCAGTAGTAACTGTTACTGACAATTGGATGAATGCTCTATAGACCTTTGCCAATACATAAAATGCAGATATATGTTCAAGCATATATATGCATATTTTTAAAATTTGAACATGCAAATACTTCTTTTTCTTTTTCTTTTGGGGTGTGTGTGTGTGTGTGTGTGTGTGTGTGTGTGCGTGCGCGCGCGTGTGTGTATGTGATGCATATACATCAACTTTCCCCAGTCTTCTGCCAGTCTTCACATTTTCCATTCTCTGAAGATTTTAGCTTTTCATTATAATTTTTCCATCTGGTCTAGTTTCATTTTTGTTGCTGTGACAAAACACCCCAACCAAAAATAACTTAGACTGTAAAGTAGATTTGGCCAATAATTCCAGGTTTTGATCCATCATCCAGTGGAAGTCAAGGCACAGACTGATCACTTCAGATCCACATTCAGGAGCAGAGGGAGACGAAATGCACCCCTGCTGCCCGTTTGCCACTTGTTTCTAGCCATCATCTAGCTTTTTCCTGTCTTATACAAGCTCTCCTGCCTAGGGAGTGGCGCTTCCCACCATGGATCTTTTTACACCAACTTGCACTGGAGACAATTTAACACAGACGTACCCACAGACCCATGATCTAGACAAATCCTTAATTGAGGCGTCTTTTCAGGTGATTATAAGTTGTGTCAAGTAGATATTTAAAACTAACCATCCCCGACTCCACATAGCTCTTGATTTTTAATGATTCCAATGTCTTTTCTTCTCAGCTCCTTTCATCCTCCCTCTGTGGTGATCTTGCTGCCCACACTACCTCAGTTACCCATTGGAAATTATCCAAACAAACAGTGTAAACACCAACATTCCTATTTCTACTTCTTCCATAATATCCAAAGCAATGTATCTTTAATACTCTTCTATTTTTCCATATTTTTCAGGTACTCAACAATTCTTTGAAGCCAGAGGTGTCTGTAATATTAATTAATTCTTACCTTCAAAAACCATCTTTCACTGCTTTTCGAATATTCATGGCAATCATAATCACTTCACTGACACATCCTTAATTTATATATATATATTTTCTCATCTCTTTATAGAAAATCATAGTCCTGGTAGTGGCCGATTTTTAAAAACTAGTCATTCTTTCTTCCTGTTTCCATGTACACTATAGTTCTGCAGCCCTTCTCATTGAGAGATACCTTGTTTCTCCATTTTTTTTAAAAAAAAATATTGATCTAGCCTTGTGATTTACTGCAGCTGACAGTATGCTGCAAAAAGTGACATTTTACCAATTCTGAGCAAAAGTCACAAGACATCTGGGGTTCTACACTTTTCTGTGGGCACTCTCCACTATCATGTAAACGAGGCTGGGCTCTGTTTCTTCTAGAAGCAAGAGAATGGACTATACGTACAGATAAAAGGATCAAGAAAGAGGTTAGAGGGTAATGCCATATAAATAAATCGAAAGAGTGCTTCCTAGCATTCGAGGTCATAATGCAGAGAAAAATCACCCCACATCAGCTTTAAGATGAGTGACTTGGGAGGCAAGCTATGGTGCTGAGCTGTCCTGTTCCCTGTTGTATGAAGTAAGGGGTAGTCTTCAGAAAGGGCGCAAGAGAGTTCCATGAGAAACACTTGCACCAACAGTGCAAGAAAGAGACTTAAAACCTTCCTGCTTTGGGTGCCGTGGGAATGTCCCTTCCCTAGGATCCTGGGGGAAGTTAGTCAAGGCTGTGTTTTATGATAAGGTGAGTCACAGTGCTTCACGTGAAAACAGGTAAAATGGAATGTTCAGTTTGCTTCTACTTTTAAATGAATTGCCTTATTAATTTAAATGTGGAAATCACCTAAAACTTTTGTTTGCATTCCCTTTGTGTTAGAAAATATGAATATATAAATGATTCGGAATTATCCTTGAGTGACTGAAGTGTATATTAATTGGGAGATAAATTTTTTAAAAATGTGGATGCGATATACTAAAATTAATTCACATGACCATGACCCTCCTTTTCTTGATCTTCTCGATGTCTTTTTATGACAAGTTCAGCTTAAAACTGCCAGGTAAATAGAAGGCATTAATGGTCCTTGTTTTTTTTATTATTATTTATTATTATTATTATTATTATTATTATTATTATTATTGTATTTTAGAGACAACTCATAGGACAACAGAAGTACAAACACTGCCTTTTCTGCAGGCCACTTGTGCAGCCAGATCACAGTACCACAGCTGGCAGAGAAAAGCACAGAGAGTTGATTTAAAATCTGGAGAGATTTAGTTGTTAAAGCTTGCAGGGAAAGCTTGAGGAGCTGATGTTGGATTCCAGCACCCATGTAAGAAGCTGGGCATAGTCCCCTATGCCTGTAACCCCGAAAGAAAAAGAAGTACTTGCATGTTCAAATAAAAAATGCCTGTATATGCTTGTACATATGTCTGTATGTATTGGAAAAGGTCGGTAAAGCGTTCATCTAGTTGACTGGGGAAAGTAGAGACAAGAGAATCTCTGGGCCTCATTGGCCATCTCGTCTTGCTTGACTCAAGGAGCTCTGGGTTCAGTGAGAGACCCTGCTCCAAAGCAAACAAACAAATAAACAAAAAGATGAGTAGAGAGTGATAAAGGCACTGTGGTGGTCTAAATGAGAAATGTCTCCTGTAGTCTTGGAGATGCGAATGCTTAGTCCCCAGTTGGTGCCGTTTGAGGAGGCTTAAGAGCAACAAGGTGTGGCCTTGTTGGAGGCATTATGTCACAGGCTTAGAAACTTTAGAGACTCCTGTGTTCTCTTTCTGCTTTGTGCTTGTGGTTGAAGAGGTGAGTTCCCCGTCTACTGTTCCTGACACCATGCCTGTTTCCTGCTTCCATACTACCCATGGCATCATCGCCACGAACTGTCTGCAATGGCTAAGGTAACCTCATCTTGTTCTGACTCCATTTTATGTTGGCTTAGACAGTGCTCACCGCCCCCACCACCGTGGTCATGTTTGTCTTGGCAACACATTTGAAATTTCCATGGCCTTGACCCTGATCCAGATCTATTGACCAAAATAATTAAAGTAATCTAAAATAAATAGAAAAGCTGTAAGTTAAAAATAATTGACATGTAATGTTATGTCTAAAATAATTACTATACTCTGCCAGGAATGAACATTTCAAGGTTACTTTGGCCTCATCTAACTTGGATGTAAATTATGGTCTTTGTGATTTTTGCCTTTAAAAACTCTGTACCCCTGAGCTTATGCCCTTACCAAGGGACTTTCCAGAAGCATAAGCCTATTCTTCATCTGGCCATCAGTAAAAAGGACTTAAAATGTTTAATTGGCTTAATCATCATGGTTGTCAATAACTATTTTGTGTGGATCATTTCAGTCTCCTTCTTCTACTGTAAGCCTACATAAACTCTTCTTTCCAGAGGTTACCTTGGTCATAGTGTTTTGTCATAGCAATAGAAAAATAGCTAATACACTGTATTTTACTCAGCCTAAAATAGTTGGTATTATTAGGATTGGAAAGATGATTCAGTGATTAAGTGCACTTGCTGCTCTTGTAGAAGACCTGGGCTCAGTTCCTAGTACCTGGGTTCAGTTCTTAGTACCCACATGACAGCTTACTCCAGTTCCAGGGGCTCTGACACCCTCTTCTGGCCTCTGCAGCCACCAAGCACACCCATAATGCACATACATATATGCAGGCAAAACACTCACATGTACAAAGATAAATATTTTAAAATATTTGGGATTATTACTCCTATTTCATAAATGAGGATTCCCAAGGCTCAGAAGTGAAGCCATTGGCCAATGTTAGAGAACTGGCAAAGAATACTATATCACTAACATCCCTTTCTCTTTATCTGAAGGTGGGGTCATCACTGTAATTGTTAAAGGGGGAGCAAAAGATTAGCATCTAAGTCCCCAGGAAAAGAAGGTACAAAAGAACCCATGATGTTCAAAGTAGATCAAAGTAAGGAAAAAAAAAACGTTAACTGATTTTGTGCCATCCTTTCAAAGCATTTTATAACTACTACCTCGTTTAAGCATAACAATGATCTTTATGGTGGAGATTCTTTTGTTTTCCTTATTTTGGCAGAAGAGAAATTGAGCATAATAGGATCAAAAGAAAACACCTCAAACACTTTGCTGACAGGAAGTAGATATAGGAAAGGTAACATCTGGAAGACCCAGCACAGACTTGACTTCTGGCTTCATGGTGGAGAAACACATGGCTGCTGGTGTGTAAGACTCAGTCTCTTGCTGTGAAGGAGAAAAGACTTCAATAAACAGGAAGAATAGAATCAGATGACCTTGGCACTTGGTTGGATTCACCTACGCAGAACTCATGGGTATGAAGGGATGACTGACTGAGCCCCACCTCATGGAAGTTTTAATATCATACAGGAAGTTTTTATATATGAAATCCACTAAAATATATTAAAAAATAAACACTTCAAACGTTTAGCTCAAATTTAATTTTGATTCTTGTGTATCTGAATACTTGAGCAAACACAATTGACTGAATTCATTTCTCATTTTTCAGAGGTAGGTACAGTAGCCCACCATTTGAATCTGCCTGGCACTTACCCAGTATTAACACTGAAAGCCCCTTCTTTGGTAAGCAGGCTGTTTACCATGTCACATACACATCGTAAGTCTGCTAGCATAAAAAGCATGTAAATTAATGTACCTGTCTTTAAGATGTACCGGTCTTCTGGACTTTGCTTTTTCAGAATGTGACAATATTCTTTAACTCTGAGTTGGCTGGTCTTAGGTGAATCTAGAGAAGACCTTTGACATTAGATCTCTGAATTGTTGGTTTGAAATGTTGCTAATCTTTCTCCTAAGGAGAAGTCAAATGCCTCACTTGTACAAAATCTCTGCAGTATAGCCCTGCTGACCAGGCATGTCTAATGTCCAGCAAATGCTCTGCTCTTGGCTCCTTGTGTGTTGGTGTGGAGGACAGAGACAAGCAGACTCTCAGACATCTCCCTTCACCCCTGTGGCAGGCAGGAACACAGACTTTGAACTCTGTTAGCCTTCTTGAGAATTTCCTCATGTCCTTGACATCTTAGCCAAATGTAATTTTAAGCTCTCAGTCTGTCAACTCTGGATAATTCTTAGCTATGTCATAGTGTTGTGGTGGGAATTGATTAATATTTATGAACACATTTAAGTGGAAAAGTGCAGTATAAATATTACTACATGCACTGAAAAATTGTTTCCTACATAGTATTATGCACAAAGAAAATAAACCATGGACTGTAGTATTCTTGAAACAATTTTTAAGTGGTGATCAGTTATCTGTGTTCCCCCTTTCATCTTTTATACATTTAGAGCTTTTGTGATTTAATGTTTTCAACAATGATTTCTGCTAAATTTATTTTTTATTGTTGTCATGCATTGATGTATTTTGTTTCCTGTTAAGTTCAATACATCTTTCTATTTCCAGTTACAATTTGTAAATCATTGACTGTGATTTTCCTGCTCTGAAATGTGTCCAGCATGCTCAGGATATTTGTCATTACTTAAGAATGGGCATGGAAACACTTTACTGAGGAGAACAGATACTTCTCTACTTAGCTTTATTGTATATAAAAATCCTGTGATGTAAAATCTTGCTGCATTCTTGAATTTGTAAGCATAAAATTGGAAGTAGATTTGATTGAAAAAAATGGAATTTTGAGTACAATAAAATTACACTTAAGTATTTGGTTAAGTTTGCAATTCATATAAGACAGAAATAATACATTTCTTATAAAACATCAGTAATAAACCTCAATATGTTTACAGTAGCAATTTTTTTATGATGTTAAATGTTAAACTAGCACAGATCAAGACGATTTTTGTTTTGTTTTGAGACACATTCTCATGAAGACCATATTAGCTTGAACTTACTATGTCCTCAAAGGATGACCTTGAACTAATGGTTCATCTGTCTTCACCTATTCAGTGTTGTGATTACAGGCATTCACTGCCATGCCTAGCTAGAAATATTTCTTAAAAATTCCTTCCTCATGCTGTTAGAGTGGTGAGATTAATTGTCATTTTTTAATATTTTAGTATTTAATAACTTCTATACTATCTAAGGATTTCTATTGGTATGAAGAGACACTATGACCACAGCGACTCTTATAAAGAAAAATATTTAATTGGGGGGTGGCGGATTACAGTTCAGGGGTTCAGTTCATTATCCTCATGGTGGAACATGGTGGCATGCAGGTACACATGGTGCTGGAGAGGTAGCGGAGGGTCATACATCTTGCAGGCAACAGGAAGTGATCTGAGCAAAGAGACCTCTTTTGCCTGAGCAAAAGAGACCTCAAAGCCTGCCCTCACAGTGACACACTTCCTCCAACAAGGCCACACCTACTAATAGTGCCAGTCTCTGGGGGCCATTTATACATCATGTCTATTGTACAAGTTTTCCCAAAACTGAACTGTTTCCGCACTTTGGCTGCATTACTAGAGACAGTTACATGGTCTTGTATGCTGTGTCTCCCCACGGAATGTTGTGCCACACAAGGTTAACAGCTTTGTAAGACCTAGTGTCCTATAGATAGTTTAAGCACTTCAGTAGAATCAGCCCTAATGCAGGGCCTGATCCTCAGTCATGTACGTTTAAAATCTTTGCCCAGAAATTACCATATTTATAAAATATACTCTAGCTAATGAAGTTCATAAGCTGATAATTAAACAGAATTTTAAAGTATTAATTGCTAATAACAAGTATATACTGGGAAGAGTTAGTAGATGCATTAAAAAAGCTAACCCAGAGAACAAAGATGGCTCAATGAAGAGAGACTCTGATAGGGAAAACAGATATTACTAAGTGACTGATAATCTCATCCTAATACACACCTGAATATGACCCTTTCTCATTCTTACTGAAATTCCACAGAAATATCTGGTAATTAAAATCAGAATGCATTAGAGACACATTGGTATACTATTTTGATATAATTCTTCTTTTTTCAATATTTGTTCATCACTCACACGAAATCCTTCTTTAGTTCCTAATGAACTTCCTCATGACAAATAGATTCCACTTTAGGCCCAACTTCATAGGAGTATTTCTTTTTCAGGGATGCCCTATACTTTTTGCAGAGATTTAGGAAACACTAAACTTACCAGCATTATCCGTTTATTTAAAATCCTAAAATATTTTTTTCCTCCTGCTTCCACAGGTATCTAGCCTTATCTATGTCATCAGCAGAGTTAGATTCAACTCTTTCAAAGAGAACTCATAAATCTATGAGGCTGAAAACATTGGGTTGTTCCTTGATTAAGTCTTTGATCTACCAGCGGGGCCTCTCAGGGTCTGTTTAATCACGGATGCAGGTGAATGCATCACTCTTCCCGAGAATGCTGCCGTCATGGAAGGGAAAGGAAATGCATTCAAGTGAACATTTCCTTCCTCTGGAAGGCTTTTACCTGGAACTGAGAGACATCTAATTACATTTCACTGGCCAAAGCAAATCACATGGCCATATTCCTTTTCACAAACAGAAAAGGATAATTCTGCCTGGAAAGGGGAAAACTCTAAACAATGATAACACATATCATACCTAGTAAGTTAGATGAATCTCTTTATTTATTTATCTATTTTGGTTTTTTTCGAGACAGGGTTTCTCTGTGTAGTTTTGGTGCCTGTCCTGGATCTTGCTCTGTAGCTCAGGCTGACCTCGAACTCACAGAGATGTGTCTGGCTCTGCCTCCCGAGTGCTGGGATTAAAGGCGTGCGCCACCACTGCCCGGCGAATCTCTTTATTTTAAAAAACATTTTCACTTGTACAATACTCACACATCTGAATGAGGCATAATGTGACAACCCAACCCAACACACACACACACACACACACACACACACACACACACACACTCGATCACACCAGAGTCAACACCTGAACCTCACTACCCATTCACCTCCACTGTGTGGCAAGAACCTCTGAGTTCCTTTCTCCAGCTCTCAGAAAATGTCTAATGGTAAATTGCTGTGTATTGCTGTCACCCCTCTGTGCTGTGCATTAACATTTACTCTTCCTCCTTCTCCAGTTACAGTGGGTATCCAGTTTGCAACCATCCTTTTCCCCTGCTCTAATTTTCTCTGGCTATCAGTCTTGCACTATATCTATAAAATCTACTTTTAAAGCTTCTGCATATGAACAAAAAGATGTGTGGTATTTACCTTCCAGTGAACTACTTATTTTTATTTTATTTAGCATAAAGTTTTCTGGTTACACTGACATTCATCTCATTTTTTTTTTTTTGGTCTGAAGAATAGTCCACTTTTGTATACATGTGGTTTCTTGATCCTTGAACACTGTGGTGGTTCCAAACCATGGCCATTGTGAGTAGTGCTGGAAATAAGCTTGGAATGTGTGGATCTCCTTATTGTGTATCTCTGAGCAAGGAGAATAGACAGCTAGCTCTAAATTTAGTCTTCTAAGGTAGTGCCATACTGCTGTCTACACTGACTCTTCCAATGTACATCTCACCACATCCCTTTTGACACAATATATACCCACCACATCCCCTTTGACACAATATATACCCAGCATATCCTTCTTGACACAATATATACCCAGCATATCCTTCTTGACATAATATATACCCAGCATATCCTTCTTGACACAATATATACCCCACCACATCCTTTTGGCACATCTGCCACATTTTTTTTTGGCTTGATTCAACTATCTAACTGCAGTGAGATGATGTTGTATTGGGATTTCAATTTACGTTTTTCTGATGCTTACTGGTGTTAAACATTTTTCATACTTCTTGACCTTGTTCCTCAAATATCTTCTTTTGAGAACTATCTATTTATATTATTTCCTTAATTTTTTAGAAATGGCTTTTAAAAGATTCATTTTTAAAGTGGATTATTCAATGTTCATTGTTGATTTATTCATGTTGCTGCTGCTGGTATATTCTGTAGTTAATCCCCTATCAAATGAATAGCCTGCAGTGTTTTTTTCCATTTTGTAGGCTTTCTCTCCACTCTGTTGGACATTTTCTTTGCTTTACAGATGTTTCTTGAACCATTATAAACTATAAAGCCACAAGAAATAAAAACAGAGAGGACAGAGAGGAAAGCTTTCATGACATCACTACAGGCAATGACGTCTTTGAGCAAGATCCCTAAATCATAGACAATAAGATCAAAACTAGACATATGCAATTGTATTAAACATCCTCTCTGTTTTTATTTCTCATGGCTTTATAATGGTTTTCCTCTAGCAGTTTTAGGACTTTGATCTACTAGTACTTGATTTTTTTTTTTTTAATAGTGAGAGGCAGCAATCTCACGCATATAGCACTCTAGTTTTCCCAGGGTCATTTATTGAAATGGCTGTTTGTATGGGTTGTTTTATTTTTTCTTATGCTTTGACATTATCAAAGATGAGTTGACTGCTAATGGATGCATTTATTTCTGGGCTCGGTCTTCTACTTCATTGTTTTATGCCAAGGCCATGCTGCTAGGTCTTTCTTTTTCCTTTTTTTAAAAATGTATTTTGAGGTTAGATAGGATATTTCTAGTTTTGCTCTTCATGATTAAGACTGTTTTGGTCATTTGCAGTATTTTGTTTTTCCATGTAACTTTTCTGATTGTTTCCCTACTTCTGAGGAGAATTCCATCGTCAATTTATAATAACCAAATGACAATTTGTTAAATTGGAAAATTGACTATAATTCTCTTAGGTAATGTGAAAATTTAAATAATATTGATTATTTCAATCTGTGAATCTTGTATTGTTTCCAGTTATTTTTCCCTCAACATTTTCATCAGTGGTTTATAATTCTTATTGTACAGATCCTTTACTATTTTGGTAAAATGTATTCCTCGACACAGACTTACTTATTTATTTATTTTGTAGCTCTTTTGAATTAGATTGCTCTCTTGATTTCCTTTTCAGCAAGCTCACGACTGGTGTAAAATGGTATTAAACACTACTAATGTATTTTGATTTTGTTATCTTGCAGTATTACTGAATGCTGAATTTATTCATAATTTCTGCAGAGCATTTAGGGTTTTCAATTTACAAAAATAGCATAGTATTATAATTTTACTTCCTTTCCCATTTAGATGCTTTTTATCTATTTTTTTCTCTTGTTCTACTGCTTTGGCTATGACTTCTAATACCATCTTAAGTAAGAGTGGTGAGTGTGGTCACTATTTTCTTGCTTCTGTTCCTTTGAGGAACCACTTCAGCTCTTCCCCATTCACTATTCACTGTAACTATGGAGTTTGTCCTATATTATTTGTTCCTTGTATACTTTATTGAATGCTTTTTGCATCTCTTGAGATTATGAAGTGGACTTTGTCTTTTTATTTTGTTCATACGAAATAGTTATTGGTTGGTGTATGTTACATCCCTGAGGTAAATCCCACTAGGCCATTTTGTGTATTCTCTTTGATGTACAACATGTTGGGTTTTGTATGCCAGTATTCTAGCTAAGACTTTTGCATCAATGTATGTCAGGGATTGGTCTCAGACTCCTCTTTTTCTGTGACTATGAACTGACCCCAGGGTCTTGTTTGTGCTTAGGCAAGTGCTCTACCACTAAGCTACAAACCCAGACTTGTAGGTTCATTGTTTTGTTATGTTCTTGACTGGTTTTGGTAGTAGATTAATGCTAGCCTCATAATGAATTTGGAAAGGTTAACTTCCTTTAAAGTATTTTTTTAAATGTATATTGAGATAAATTGGTTTGTTCCTTAGGCTTTTCTTTAGTTTTCTCTTGCTAGTCACTGAACCCATGGCCTCTTACACAGCAGACAAGTGCTGTGTTAACTGGAGAATGCTTCTAACCTGGCGTTAAGTTCTTTAAGTATATTATAGATTTCAGTAGGGAAGCTATCTGGACCCAACACCTTCTTGTTGAAAGACTTTTTCTTACCAGTTTAATTCCATTCCTCATTATTGCTCTGTTCAGGTTTTCTGTGACTTCATGGTTCAGTTTTGGTAGATTACATTTGTTCACAAATGTGTTTCTTCTAAATTTTCCTGTTTATTGGTGTGATATTTTAATTTTTAAGTATTTACTCCTTGGTCTTATTCTCATGTTCAGAGTTCAATAACTCAACAAATATTCACTTGAGAGTCATTTTTTTTAGTTCTCTATGCCAAGTTCTGCAGACGATAAAGGTTGAATCAGGTCCAAATTTGAAGACTTTTGTGTAAAACTGAGATTTATAGCTTTCTAATAGTAACTGACAATTTTTCATAGCTATTATAAAGATGGGTATTATTTCTGAAAAAATAATTGTTTAATCCCATCTCTTCCACTGGTCTATAACTTCTGTATAGAGTACAAATCCCATCTTTTTATGTCTACATAATGAACAATAAGTACTATTGTTATTTTTATGTCTACATAATGAACAAGTACAAGTGTGTTGTATCTAGTAGGTGATATTTGATAACCATGCATTAAATAAATAATAAAAAAATGGAAGTCAAAACAGGAAAAATGGAAGCCAAAGAGGAAGATATTACTCCTAAACAGATTAATGCCTTATTTAGATCGATATAACCCTTTATATTTATTCAGTTACACTTTTGGTTTGTGATGGTGCCCTTTGTATAGAGGATATTTTGGTTATTTTGTTTAATTTTGTGTTCCCAACGACAACCAGTGTCTAATACATTGCAGAACCCCAGTAAGTATTTGTTGAGTAAGAGAAGCAAAGGAAATAAGCTTCAAGGACGACGGAAACAGATGCAGGTAAAAAGGTCAGCACTTTATAGTGGTCACTAGAGTGCATTTCCTTCCACTGGGCCATTTTATAACTTAACCTTCGATGGTAGATGTATTATCCACAACTGCTTTTGATAGACCACCAGATAAGTGTTTCTATCATTGGGAAAATTCTAATTGCCTCTGACACTAATTAGGCAAAAAAATTTCAGCAAATGACCTCCAGTAGCTGACCATGGACCCTCTGCTGGGAGAAAAAGCAGAGAATGAAAAAAAGAGGGAGACATTCATCTATTTAGGTCTAGAATAGTGGGATGAATTTATTGTACAACTCACACACGTTCCAAAGGCTTTATATTCCGAAATGTCTCTTAACCATATAGATAGACATGCACAGCCAACCTGGTCATGTTTTTACAAAGAAGAGCATGTGACACAGGTTACAGGCTCTTTTTGCACTTACATTGAACCAAACACACATGTCACTGTGTTCACAGAGACAAAGCATGCTGTGGCTTAATCCTAACCCAGGAAAAGCAAACCACCTTTAGTGAGCTTTTGTTACATATGAACACATTTACTCTGGTTACTCTCCAAGGCACATAAAGCCTCAGAGACTTTGTTCCTTTTCCAAAATGAGCAGCTCCAACTTCGAAGGCCCCAAACACCAACTGCCAATTTCCATATCTCTGCTCCATACACAGCAACCCGAATAAGGCAGCTTAACAGATATTTTTCATTATAAACCTTGTAAAAAATATTATGAACTCAGCTAATAAAATCCTAGACACATAACAAACACCTAGTCTTTCTAGAGAGCTTTTCATTAGGTTTGAAGTATTAGAAATATCTACTGTATCTAAGCACAATATTTCTTTGACCTTGGCTTTCAGTGATAGAAATGAATAAGAAAAGTAGAACTATTTTAAAAATCAAGGAACAAATGAAAAGAAGTGCTTAAAGGCATGCAAACATTTAAACAATATTGCAAGCAGTAGAAATCTCAATGTGGCTACTTAGAGATAGTCCATTATCAAAAGAAAAAAAAAATGCTGAGCATATTGCTATTTCATCAAGAATCTAAGGAAAGGCCTTAGCCAGGGAGCTCTTGGAGCCCTGCCCAATGGCTTGGCATGGACACTGGAAAATTCTAAATCTGGGAAGTTAAGTATAGGGATTTTTTTCTTTGTTTCCATATAAAACCATGTATGTATAAATAAAGAACCTGTGTTTGTTGCTGATGTTGCTAATGACTAGACACTTGGAAGTTTGTGTATTGGAGAAAAACCTATTATATATCTTTTAAAGTAAGAAATATTAACTAGGCTTATAGCAATAGTCTTTTCTCCTTTAGGCGAAGATTATTTTCATTTTATAGGGATTTTGCCAAAGGCACACGACAGGAAAAGAAAGCCTGTGCTTCAGGTTACATGATTGATGGCAATCCTAATTAGAAAGAGGTTAAGTAAATTGCTATTACCACAATAAAAGCATAGACCAGGAAAGAGAAATGAGGGATTCTAGTCGTGGTCTCTATATAACCATTTCTACATCAACCTCCCTCCTCCCCTTAACCATATTATTTTTTTCTTCTATCCCAAGTACTTGTATGCTTAAATTACAGACACCCAGACCTCACCCAAGATCTCTTGAATCAGAATCTGTTTTACAAGATGTCCAGGTGGTTTATACGTTCATTAAAGTTTGAGAAAAACCTAGGCTAGATCAAGTTTGTAGATGTTGTTACGCACCCAGGATACTTTCAAAGGGGAGGAAGCTCAGATTCCCAGTACAATTCCCATGACTATCTGTAAGTCTCACCAGACTGAATCCTTTCTTATCCATCTATGAAATTGTGCAGAGTTGAGCTAGTTTTATATCTGACGAGACACCTTGGGAGTACCCAGTGAAATTGACCCTTAATCACTGAATCATACCAGTTTTTCAGTTGCTATTTGTCTTATTCTTGTTTTAGTTTTCTCTGGTACACGTTGTATCTTACATTGTTTGTTTGCTTTAACTTGGCTAGCTCAAGACTTTTCTTTAGGCGTTACTCATCCCACCCGCAGGCTACTTTCTTGTTGCCCCATGACTGTCTTGGGAAACTTTCCTTCTATATGTTCCAAAGTATATCAATAAGAGGGCTCCCTTCGCATTAATAGAGAAATTATGGATCGTATACGAACTTATCCATAATCTATTTGCTAAATTATGCCACCAACCCATGTGGCTCATACAGACATGTTCCCAGAGTTCCCAGAGTTCCTGATGTGTAGAAACCCTACCCCTTGGGGCTAGTGCATATCTACTACTTCATTGCCAGAGAGTTCTGGGGAAAGGGAAACTTGCCTAGTACTTTCCTTATCGGAGTTTCTAACATTCTCAAAAGGCAAGAACACTGTTTTAAAAGCACTTTCCTGCCATTAGAGCTTTTGGTTGCTTTGGCTTAAGAATGGTAGAGTACTTGGCCCTCCAGAGGACAACAGGCGACCAACATCTGTTGTGGTTGGTATGCCGACTTGCAATTCATTAGGCACTCTCAGATACGAACAGGTATATCTTAGTGCTAAAGAAAACCATTCTAGTCTTTACATTCTTGTAATGCATTTCAGAATCTTTACACTAAATTGCGTTACCAAATAAAATAGGATCAATTTTTTTACTTAGTTCACATAAGCATATATATTGGTGTTTTGCTGAGGGGAATATACAAATGAAGAGGTGAGAAGAAATGGAGAGAGGAATAAAGCTGTAGAGGTTGAGAATTAACAAGTGATGGAAGAACTATTATTACTGTATAAATAAATTCTAGGGAAAAGTAGAATGGTTTCAAGTATGTCTGTCAGGGATGTTTTCCTCTACACACTACAGTGTAACAGTGTAACATGATCACAGAACCATAGGTTAGCAAACTTGACAATGTTTTAGGAACTGGATGCATGGTATAGATTTTCCTTTTATGTGCAGAGGGGGAGATAATATGATATTATGTGACAGACATTTCCTGGGGAGAAACACACACACACACACACACACACACACACACACACACACAAACACACACACCCCTATTCACCCCAGATAGGGAACATGCAACAGATCAAATAATGACCGCACCAAGTCTGTAGGGGCCCAGCTGGGAGAACTGCTCTCACATTTTACGACAGGGTGCTCTTGAGGAGAGAGGGATAGGAGATATTAGATAGGGGAAGAGAAACAGATAGAAACACAGGATAGACTTGGGAGGGCCTGGATCAATATCCATCAGCCCCTCCTATCTCTTCTAAAGGGCTATTTATAGGAATGCCAAGGGGTGGAGCAAAAGACTTCCCCCTAGCTCAGCCAAGTGCAGACCCTTTCCAATCACCTAGTAACCATGCACATGGTCAAGCAATCCTCTAATGCAGCCCTGCTGGGGAAAGCAAGCTCAGATCTCACTAGGAAACCTTCATGGGCCTCCACACAAGTCAAAGTTGGTGAACCATGTGTTGATATTCTGGGAACTAATGGAAATATGGGTGAGAGGTTACCACAGGGGCAGACAAAGATGACTCAAAAGCCATCAGCTACATAACTGAAAAGCCCACTCTAACAAAGGTGATGACTCATGAACACGCCAGCCCTGGAGCTCTCTGAAGGTGGCTCAGCAGCCAGAAAATCTCTCCTCTGCACCCAGATGCTCAGTCTTGTCCCCCAACAACTGTATATGCCTCCTAAAGTGTGTGTGTGTGTGTGTGTGTGTGTAAGGGGCAGTGAGGAAGTTTCTACTGTCCTAGACAATTGACGTTTTGTTTATTCCTAAGTCTCAGGAGCTTCTCTCCCCTCTTAGAGGAAATGTTTTGATTTGGAGGAAAATTCTATACAATATATATGAATAAAATCATTTTATATAACTATTTTTAGTGGTATATGTGGTGCCCCATGCCTTCTACTTGCCTGTTTTAATTTTTTCTATAAATGGTTTGATTGGTAATATATATCAGGCACTAGCTATGTCCTTGAAAGGAATATCTATCTATCTATCTATCTATCTATCTATCTATCTATCTATCTATCTATCTACACACACACACACATTCTTCAGGGGAATACATATCTTTTAAAAGTTTTGTCAAACTTTTTCATACAATATACCTTAATCATATTCTTTTTCTTCTCCAATCTTTTTCCATATCCTCCCCACTTCCCTACCCACACAACTCCATATTCTTCTTCTCTCTCTCACATACACACAACACACACACACACACACACACACACACACACACACACACAGAGAGAGAGAGAGAGAGAGAGAGAGAGAGAGAGTTTTTCATTCCCTTCTTGATTTCTGTCTTGATCCAGTTTTCATTCAGTAGTGAGTTGATCAGCTTCCATGAGTTTGTGGACTTTCTGCCGTTTCTATTGTTGATATTCTGCTTTAATCCATGATGGTCAGATGGGATGCAGGGTATTATTTCAAGTTCTTTATATATACATATATATATATGTATATACACACACACACACACACACATTATTGAGACATCCTTCGTGTGCAAATATATGCTCAATTTTGGAGAAACTTCCATTGGCTGCTGAAAGTAAGTATATTCTTCAATCTTTGGGTGGAATGTTCTGTCAATATCTGGTAGGTCTGCTGGACTTAGGACATTTGACTCCTGTGTTTCTTCCTTTAGTTTTCGTCTGAATGGCCTGTCTATTGGTGAGAGCGGGATAATGAAGTAACCTGTTATTACGGCGTAAGGGTCAATGTGCAATTTTAGCTGTAGTAGTATTTCTTTTTTTGACCTTGGATGCCTTTGTGTTTGGAGCATTAGTGTTTAAAATTGTGGTAACTTCTTGGTGGATTTTTCCTTAAATGAGTAGGAAGTGTCCTTTTCCCATTTCTTCTGATTTTGGTTTGAAATCTGTTTTGTCAGACATTAAAACAGCTATACTTTCTTGTTTCTTGGTTTCATTTGCTTAGAATACCATTTTCCCTCCTTTACCCTCAGTTGATGTCTGTCTTTTATGGTGAGGTGTGTTTCTTGGATGCAGCAGAAAGATGGGTCTTATTTTCTAATCTTATACATTAGGCTTTTTATTATGAAGTTGAGACCATTAATATTCAGAGTTATTAATGAACAGTTTTTATTAATTCCTGTTATTTTGCTGTTGTACTGTGAAGTCCCCACCCCTCTTTAGACTAACAGTGTAGTTAACCTTCAGACTGAAGTTTACTTCTAGTAACTCCTGGAGAGCTGGATTTATGAAAAGAAATTGCTTAAATTTGCTTTTATCACAAAGTACTTTTCTTTCTCTGGCAATTGAGATTGGTAGGTTTCTGGGTTTAGTAGTTGAATAGAGACAGGCTAGAAGAAAAAGCTGAAAAAAGAGAGAAAGAACTAGAGGGATCATGGGTCTGCACCAAGAAGCTGAGTCTCTAAGGAATGATTTTGTGCTGGGAGTGGGAATTTATATCTTAATGTAGTTTTTCCATTAATTCTCACAAGGTAATGAAGTATATGTAATTGCGAAGAAATTGACAGCACTTTATAGATAACATAACTGAGGCCAAGGAGCCATCAACCTTACCCAAGACCACATAAGAAAATGGGAACAGGGCCTTGTATTCACTACTCATTTTGCCTCCTTATGGCAGTATATGACCATCCCCCATTCCATTCAGGGGCACCAAATAATAGGCAGGTCCTTTTCTCAGCTAGTTATGATTCCATCTTATTTTACTAGCACTGAATACCTGTTTTAAAATATTTTCTATAGTAGATGGTTAAAACTTTATCTTCTGCTGGGGAATATTATTTTAAGGTGTGTTGATTTTGTTTATGTTGCATTTGTTTAACTCTGTGAAGCTATGTTACTGTGCCTGTCTAGAATACCTGATGGTCTAGTAAAGAGGGGAAAGGCCAATAGTGAGGCAGGAAAAAGAATGGGTGGGGCTGATAGGTAGATAGAATAAATAGAAAAAGAAATCTGGGTGATGTAAGATCTCGGAACCAGAGAAGGAGGAGGACAACAGGGGCCAGTCACTCAGCTAGACAACCAGCAATGGAGTAAGAAAGAAAGGTATACAAAAAGAGAGAAAGGTAAAAGCCCAGAGACAAAAGACAGATGGGATAATTTAAACTTAAGAAAAGCTGGCAAGAAACAAGCCAAGCTAACGCCAGGCATTCATAATTAATAAGCTTCCATGTATGATTTATTTGGGAACTGGGTGGCAGGCCCCCAAAGAGACAAAAAGTAAGAAAACAACCAACAACATCTTCTGTCGGGAGTTCAACTACAAGAGTCAAGGCTCTGTAGATCTTACTTTGCACAGAGTTTAGAATACCTAGGAAACGTGAGTGCTTAATGGTAAGTGGCTTACTCTAGTTCTATATATGCTCATGTGAAGTCTGCCCAATCACCCATTTTCTATGTCAAAACATGAGAGAAAACCAGAGAGAATAAGAACAACAGAGAGAGGGAGAGAGAGAGGGAGAGAGAGAGGGAGAGAGAGAGAGAGAGAGAGAGAAGAGAGAGAAGAGAGGGAAAGAAGAGAGGGAGAGAAGGGAGGGAGGGAAGAGAGGGGGAGAGAGAGGAAGAGAGGGAGAGAGAGCAGTACTCTCCAGGTGATCTAGTCTTACATCATTTGGGGAAACTGTGGCGGTGCCTAACACAGTAGCTGGTTAGTCTTATTAAGTAACTTTGCTGCTAGAGAAATGTGAACCTCGATAGAGGAAGTGTCTGTATGATGGACAAGAACAAATCACACTTGGGTGGACCATAGATGCCCATCTCTATTCAGTTTATCATATACCACAGGCTGGTCTGCATCTGAGAATGACCTTGAAATTCTGATCATTCTGCCTCCATCTCCTAAATGCTGGCATGACAGACACATGCCACTCTGCCTGGCTTTTCTTTTTAAAAATTTTGCATGCTAGGTATAGCGTCTAAGCAGGATCTCACACATGTTCCGCATGTGTGCTACACCCAAGATGCATGGCAGGCCAGTCTCCATTTTAGAAAAACAATCAGCTGTCTCTGGAAGATTCTATATAGAAGATTTTTTTAGTAATCCTATTGGAAATAAGTTATCCATTCATCATCTTGTATAAATAGCTATAGAATATTGTTTTCAAAATCTTATACAAGACTCAGTACCCTATGCCTATCCCATGTCTTTCACAGTGTCAAAGAACATAACAAATAAAGTATTCAATAAAGTATTGTTTTTCTTTATTTATTCTTTTTTAATGAAAGCTAAATTTATTTACTGGCATCAAGGAAACTCCTATCAGTACAGAAATTCAGTGAGTAGTCAGTATGGGAATAATTCATGAGCTTTCAAGTGTTAAAAATGAAGTTCCATTGTTAGTTTCTGTGGTGGTTTGAATAAAAAAAATGGCCCCTCTATGTCCACAGGGAATGCCCTATTAGGAGATGTGGCCTTGTTGGAGTAGGTGTGGTCTTGTTGGAGTAAGTGTGGCCTGTTGGAGTAGGTGTGGCCTTGTTAGGAGAAGTGGGTCACTGTCTCTTCCTGCTGCCTGTGGATCAAGATGTAGAACTCTCAGCTCCTTCTCCAGTACTGTGTCTGCCTGCTGCTTTTTGCCACACTTCCCACCATGATGTTAATGGACTAAACCTGTGAAACTGTAAGCCAGCCCCAATTAAGTGTTTTCCTTTATAAGAGTTACTGTGCGGTTCATGGTGTCTCTTCACAGCAATAGAAACTTTATCTAAGTGTCAAAGCACAAGACTACATCCATACCAAGTGCTGCCTGAATATTGATTGTCCATTGTTATCATGGCTAGGAAAGATACAGTCATTATGGATAGGAAAGCTCTGGCTTGCTAAGCTGCCTCAAAATTCATGCCCTTCAACATTCAGCTGGGTAGATAGAAGCAGTTATGGTAAAAAACAGCATCTGATTTTCATATCTCCTGAGGGCTCTTGTCATTTAAACATTCCCTTTATAATAGAACTTCTGCATGGGAAAGTAAATTAAGTTTAATTTGGCATCCTTCTTTACCTTTTCAGCCCATATTGGTTCCTAGTAATTACTGCTTTTCCTTAATTCCAAATGTCACTCGGATACGTCTGATCTTTTTCTAGTCTGGGCATTACACCCTGTGACCAAGAAAACCAGGACAGACTTAGAAATAAGTTCTCATGTGCTTCATATACTACGGCGATTCTTTCTCATCACCACCATCATCCTTTTCCTCTGAATATAATCTGACCTTTCCGTAACATGTTTCACACTCTGCAGCTCATTCTAACAGATTCTAGTGTCAGCCTGATATCTAGACCCATAGAGGACAGTTAAACAAGGAGCTGGCGAAAGATAAGAAGAAACAGATGGAGCACTCTCAGGTACCCTGTCAGGCTTCAGCCAAAGTCATTATCGTGAGTATTACCTAGAACCAAACGGGAAGATTAAACTGCTGAGTGATGCCACGTCTCAGGACTTCTGTCTTCATCCAGGATGCTGCTTAAGGCTGAAGGTGAGGGTGCTTTTCCTCAAGGCAGAGTACATGACAACGAAAGGTTTGAAAGAATGATAACCAGTGGTACTTTGAATCTGCTGAGCTTCAACTTGCGATATTCTAGAAGGCTATGTCCAATCACCAAGACCATGGCTCAGTGGGTTGGAACCTCAGCAGGTCAGTGCATATGGAAATGTAGCTGTGGGAAGAATCAGAAATGAAAGTGGAAATGCAAACCGCATGTTTGTCCAGTGCGTGCCAGAGGAAGAAAAGCCCCAGCAAAGCATTTGTACATAGAGACTTGGGGAGGGAACACACACCTGTGTGGTAGGTAATATAGTAAACAAAGACAGCTTTCTTAAGTCTTCCACGAGGCTTAGAGTATCTGCCTTCATCAACTAGTGAGGGTCAGCTACAGGAAGGAGGCTGGGGACAGATGTTGGCCCATGGCATGCTACTTGCGATATTATGTGGGTTTACCTCAGTGCATGAGGTGAAACCAAGTTTCATTCAAAGAGCTTCAAAGAAGTCTGGGAGGCAACACTCAGTATTTCCCAGAGATGAAAGGCAGAGAGCTGAGGTGATAACTTCAGTTGGAAAAGGGGATTTAAACATTTCCCCTCCACTCCTCATTTTGTTTTATTCTTCCTTTGTATATTCTATTCTTTTATTTTTATTTATCAATAGACTTGAACTTGACTACAGTGTTTTAAGAATGATGAGTGCTAATTGATGGAATCAAGTTTACAAGGGAATTAGGAGCATAGGTACAGGATCTAGGCATCTTTTCTGTCATCAAAAACAGGTTAGATGAGTCTTACTGCATACAAAAAATTAAAATAATTATTCTTTATGTAGACAGAAGATAATTTAGCTTTTATATTGCAAAAAGTTTGAATATAGATGTTCCTAGACACTTTTAGTAGCACAGATTTATTTGATATTTTACTATTTCCTCTCTCTCTCTCTCTCTCTCTCTCTCTCTCTCTCTCTCTCTCTCTGTGTGTGTGTGTGTGTGTGTGTATGTGTTTTGAGATAAGGTTTCTTGTCGTCTTGAACTCACTGGGTAGACTTGAACTCCACATTCCCCTGCTTCTACCTCCTGATTGCTGCAATTACATGTGTACACCACCACCACTGCATTGCTGTTTCAATTTTTAAGGCCATTATATGCTTCAAGATGTCTGATTGTAGTTAGCACAATTGATCCAAGGAAAATTAGGGTCCACTTTTATGGTTCTTAGTTTTATTAATGAGAGAATTTAAGAATAGATTCATGTAAGTTCAATGAAAATTTTTATTAGTGTTTAAAAGAAAGAACTCAGGTCAGACAGGATTTTTGGAAGAGGGAGTCGAAGAAAGGACAAACCATGCTATTTTAAGATGACATCAAGGTCGGTCACATGGTGGTGGTGGTGGTGGTGATGGGGCTTTAGAGGAGTAAAGACACCCAAAATGTCAGGGAGTGGGGAGCCTAAAGTGTTAAGAAAAGTATCCTTAGAAAAGAGATAAAAGAAAAGGAAGTTACACAATTATGAGTTGGTTGGAAAAATGGGCAGATTTACAACCACACAAGCCTATGGGCCATAAGCTTCTGCACTCATGTTACCACTTATGGGTCTTGATTGGGTTCCTTTTTTCAGCCAGTTCAAGAATTAAAAGGCAGGAAAAGGTTGGGGAAATTCTCTAACACAGCAGACAGGTGCAGACAGAACCAGCTGGTGAAGAAAGAATTTCATTAGGAATGAGGAAACGTGCCAACACACAGGACAAGCACACAGAGACCAAGACAGACAGCTTTTCAGTGGGGTGTAGCATGAATCTTAAAAGGTCTTATTAATAAAATCAAACCTGAAGCCAGGTATTGGGGTGAATGCTGGAAGATCAGAGAAGCAGAACAAGCCACAGCTTCCTCACCTCGCCAATTCCTCAGCTGATCCTGTTTCCTCAGACTGGAAGCCTCTGTGTCCTCATCCAAATGGATCTCAGCTGAACTGCTGCTCAAAAGCCTAAAAGCTTAACCAGGCTCTAGTTCCTGGTTTTCATGCCTTATATACCTTTTTGCTTCCTGTCATCACTTCCTGGGATTAAAGGCGTGTGTCACCATGCCTGGCTGTTTCCAGTGTGGCTTTGAACTCACAGAGATCCAGATGGATCTCTGCCTCCAGAATGCTAGGATTAAAGGTGTGTGTGCCACCATTTTCTGGCCTCTATGTCTATCTAGTGGCTGTTCTGTTCTCTGACCCCAGATAAGTTTAAATTAGGGTGCACAATATATTGGGGAACACAATATCAGTGCAGAGGGGTTTTTCAGGGAGCCCTAAATCCAGCCTCTCCTTGAATGACGGGTCTTTCTTCCCCAGGTAAGGGCTGGTTAATTTGAACAAAGACAGGATGGCTGATTGGCCCACAGTTGTTGTGTAAACATGTCTTGATCAGCAGTGAACCAGTCAGGCAGGTCTATCAGTAGGAGAGCCATACTGGAGGAAGATAAAAAGTCCCCCAGGCCTTTGTTTTTAGTCTGCAAGGCTTTTGCTTTAGGTCTGGAGGCTGAGGAAGAAGCCGTCTTGGAAAAGAGGAAGGCAGCCATTTTGGAAGTTGACCATCTTCATGACCTAGTTATGGCATCTCTCCCTGTTTGTCTGCCTATCAGGGACTCTGTCTAACTCCCAGTCCCTCACTAGGGGCAGGGATTCTGCGGGGAAACACACAGTATCTCATTAAAGAACTAGTTATTCTTTAGTTATTTAACTATCACTTTAGCATTGCTTAAAGTGAGTCTGTCTTCTCAAAGGTGGTCCCTTAGTCAAAGCGACTGACTCAGCCCACCTGCAATATGAAGTCTTCACCCAGGCCAGAGATCCTATTCCTTTGGCCAGGAGTTGTTGTTGTTGTTGTTGTTGTTTCCTAACCCATCTCGACTGAGTTCTACACAAGGGGAAAGAGATTGGAGAGGAAGAAAAGAATAAGTTGTCCAGCTGAGTCCACTCCCTTAAGGGACTTTCTCACCTAAGGAGTTCTACTTATTTTTCTTTTGGTCGCTTATGACTTTGGGAAGTTTTAAAGAAAATGTATTCGTTAGCCTTTGTTTTTTTTTAAAGGTGTCATTGTCCGTAAAGAAAAGGAAGAAGGAAAATGGGCTCTGGGTAAGCAGTAGAAACACTTTTCCCCGGAGGAAAGACCGTGTGTCAGCCAGGTGATATTTTACTGTTGTTTTTAATGCGAGCAAAGGAAATGACATCAGCCAGTTTGGGAATTTCAGTGCATTTCTGTGACAAGGTCAGCAGAGAAGGTGGAACCCACTGAGTCCAGCAGACCAGTGAGTGACTTAACAGTGCTGTGAGAGATGGAAGGAACTGACAGGCTGACCACCCAGCACAGAAAGGAACGATGAGAACCAAGGACTAAATTAAAGCTGAACAGCAGTGGGATTTGATGTCACAACATTCTGAAAAACAGATACAGGAGGGGGGTTGAATTCACTCAAGGCTGTGGGTATTGGGAGCAGCGAGTACAGAGCTAGAAAAATCTCAGAGGAAGGGAAATCATTTTTTTTTTTTTGGCAGGGATGCACAGAGGAAGGCCTAGAGGAGGTAATAGAAATTTTATTCAGACTTTGAAATGCAGGCCAGAATCTTCCGGGAGGAGAAGGAATGCTGAGCAATGGAATGTCAACGGAGACAGAACCAGATGTGGGAACAGATAAGGCGCACTGGGAGCTTCCATAAACCACTTTGATTGAGCCAGAAGGCTAATACAGGGCCGTAATGGAATGGGATGTTGAAAGGCCCTGTCTGATAATGCCTGGATAAAGCATGCATTCCTCAGCTCTAATTCTAAGCCATAGTTTCAGGCACTGAGGATCTGCTGGAGGTTATTGTGCAAGAAGGTGATATTATTAATGTATTCTGGATGTTTGGTGTAGGGATGAGAAGGGACAGTGACCAGAAGGAGGAATGCTGGTTTCTTCTGGGCAACTGGTTCAATAAAGCCTGAAATCAGGGCCCCTGAGAAGCATTTTCCAAAGCCTGTTGGTGCATTGTGCTTGAGGCTGCTAATCCCTCCAGACTTTCACTCTGCGTGGGTATTTCCTAAGTGTTGTCTCACCTCCAACCCATTAAACCCATTTCCCTTCCTCTCTCTCCTCACTTCCTCCTCCTTTTTTTTTCTTTCCTCCTCCTCCCCTCCCTTCTTCCCCCTCCGTCCATCTCTGTTTCTCACTTTCTGTCTTTATTAACTAGGTCGTTCGCGGATACTTATTATCTACTACTTACATTCTGGATACTGTCCGAGGCACCAAACGTTCAGAGAACCCGACTCTGTTCTCCTGAGAAAAGTAAGCAGTTAACGGAAGCAAGAGGCGCAGAGAGCAACCAAGTAGAAGTTTGCGCCAGGCTTCAGGGGTGCGCAAAGTACTACTCTATTATGTCAGAGAAGCTGATGTTGAGGCCAGCATGGAGAAATGACGAGGAAGCCATCAGAGGAGGGATACTGTGCCATAGTGGGGAAGATGGACTCTGTCCTCAGGAGCGGCTGCTACCAGGTAGTTTTGGGAACGGAGTGATAGGTCTTACGTTCAGGAGAGAGGGACCAGGAAGTTGGAGGAGTTTCCAGGACTTTGGGTGCCATGCTTAAGAGTTTAGGCGTCATTCCAAGCATGCTGGAGGCTGTTGGAGGATTTGGCCTTGAACGGTGGCATCAGATTTTTATTTTTTAATTTTTATTTATTTATTTTTGAGTTTGCAAAGCTGAGTGAGGGTTTTCATTTTTAGAGTCTGCGGCGATCGAGTCAGGGTGCTACTCATGGTTCAACCACTTGGTGGCTCTGCGCCCTTGGGCAAGCTACCTAACCTCTCTCAGCCTCAGTGTCTTCTCCAAACCAAACCAAACCACTTAACCTTCTTCATAGACAATGCTCTTGAAATGCTGAATCATTTGCAACGTTCCTCGTCTGGCTCTCGGTACACAGAAGCCCTTCAACACTGATCTAGCTATTGGCGTTCCTCTTTCTACAGTCATCGCCCCTATGGGGAACACCCCTCTATTGTAAACACCATTCACCTCAGGGTGGAAGGCAAGCTGGAGAGAAGACTGAACCGGAGGAAGAGAGGCCAGTTAAGACACCTCTGGAAGTAATGTAGGGGAAAGATTCTATTTTCTGATCAGTGACCAGCGGTCATTGGATGGAGTTAAAAAAATAAAAAGTTTGTGGGATACATGAAAAGGAAGAGTGAGTAGATGCGGGTGACTGACCAGATGAAAGAAGCCAGAGAGTGAGTAAAAACCGCCTGCCAGGCTTCGAGCTTGGGGCCCTGGGAGAGCTCCAGTGTCGTGGACATGAGAAAAGCCTTTCACACTGGGCTCAGTGTCTCAGGACACCGTTCTCCTGACATCCTTGGACGATGGGTGCCATTTCAGTTTCGTTCAGTGGTTCAATGGCTGCTCTGTGCTTTCTTGTCATTTGTCTTTTCACACCAAGTTTTGATCTAGTCACGGCGAAGCCATGTTTAAATTCAGAACAGCAGAAGGTTTGGAGTCTTGCACCCACTTACGGCTGGGTTTGCACCACCTCTGCTTGGTGGACGCCCCTAACCCTTCTCGGTTTCTAGATCACGTAGATGTCCCGGGATAGATTTTTAGATTCTGCGGCCTTGTTTAAAGGCCCTAAGAGAACACCACACCTTCACAGTTCATAGTGTTTGGCACAGAATATTTGTTATGATTGATTGCTATCACATGATCATTATTTTTACTTCTGTATAAAATATGGAATCATATGTGCATTCTACTTTAGGTCTCATGCTATTAGAATAAAAAATATGGCTCAGGATTTGGCTTTTTCTTTGTGTGTGTATGTGTATGACATGTATGGTGCATATGTGCCTATGTATGGGGGTACACATATGTGCAGAGGAGGCCATTGGGTGTCTTGCTCTGTCATTCTTCACTTTATCACCTTTGGACATGGTTTCTCATTGTCCTTGGAGCAAGGCTGGCAGCTGCCTCCTGCCTCTGTCTCTCTCTCCTAGGGCTTCAGGGCTGTAATCATGCTTGCTTTTTTTTTTTTTTTTTCACTTGGGTGCTAGGATCTAAATTCAGATTCTCATGTTCATGTAGCTAGATCTTACCTATCAGGTCATCTCTGCAACCCTACCTGTGGTTTTTCTGCTCCTGAAAAATGTTACCTCTACTCTGATTCTGGGGACAGGTGAAGAATCTCAAAGCATGACTCAAGATGTTCTGTCCACTAGAGCCTGGCTTTGGAACAAGTAACAGTATATGGGACTCATGACACATTTCTCTGGTTTTTTTTTTCCTGTTGGTTGGTTTGTTTATTTTTTTGTTTTCTCTTTTCTTCTTTCTATTTGATTTGGATATTTTATTTACTTACTTATTTAGACAAGATCTCTCTACATAGCTCTGACTGTCCTGGAACTCACTATGTAGACCAGGATGGCCTCAAAAACTCACAGAGATCTGCCTGCTTTTGCCACCTGAGTGCAAGCTCATGAGAAAAGAGCTTTGAAATTGTCTTAGGATGAGGTTAGCCAGGTTGAAGGCTCTGTCAATATATTGAATGATTGTTTCAGGAGAGACATTTTGAGGGTGTATTGGTGGATTGAAGTCAAGACTTATCAACTACTAAGTGCATCCCAAATCAAAAAAAAGAATTAAAAACATTTTTTATTAATTTTTTCTTTCATTTATTTTACATACCAACCACCCTTCCTGCCTCTCTTCCGGTTCCCTCCCCCCACCTCCCTTCTACCCATCCTCCCCATCCATTCCTTCTCCATCTCCATTCAGAAAGGGGCAGACCTCCTCAACACAGCATGGCACATCAAGTTGAAGCAGGACCAAGCTGCTCCCACACTGCATCAAGGCTGGGTGGGGCATCCCAGCATGGGGAATAGGTTCCAAAAAGCCAGCTCAAGAGCCAGGGACAGGTCCTGATCCTACTTCTAGGAGCCTTACAAACAGACCAAGCTACGCAACTGTCACACACATGCAGAGGGTCTAGGTCAGTCCCATGCAGGCTCTGTAGCTGTTAGTCCAGAGTTCATGAGTTCCCACAAGCTCAGGTCAGCTGTGTCTGTGGGTTCCCCTGTCATGACTTTTAGCCCCCTGGCTTGTACAATCCCTCCTTTCTCTCTTCAACAGGACTCCCAGAGCTCAGTCCAGTGCTTGGCTGTGGATCTTTGCATCTGCTTCCATCAGTTATTGGAGGGAAAACTCTCTGGTGACAATTAGGGTAGTCACAAATCTGATTACAGTAGGTGGTCAGTTCAGGCACCCTCTCCACTGTTGCTAGGAGTCTTAGCTGGGGTCATCCTTGTGGATTCCTGGGAGTTTTCCTGGCACCAGGTTTCTCCCTAACCCCAAAATGATAATGCCCCATCAAGCTATCTCTTTCATTATTCTCCCCGTCTGTCCTGCCCCCAACCCTCTCAACCAGATCCTTAAAGTTCCCATACCTGCATATCTCCCTCCCTCCCACCGCCCCCAGTTTATCCAGAAGATCTCTTCTATTTCCCCCTCCCAGGGACATCCATTCATCTCTCTTTGGGCCCTCCTTATCACCTAGCTTTTCTAGGGCTGTGGATTGTAGCTTGGTTATCTTTTACTTTACAGCTAATATCCACTTATGAGTGAGTACATATCATGTTTGTCTTTCTGGGTCTAGGTTACCTCACTCAGGATGATTTTTTTCTAGTTCCATCCATTTGCCTGCAAATTTCATGATTTTTTCTTTTTTTTTCTTTTTTTTACTTTTGAGTAATACTCCATTGTATAAATGTACCACATTTTCTTTATCCATTCTTCAGCTGATGGGCATCGTTTCCAGGTCCAAGCAAGAATTTTAAAAAACATCTTATACAAAACAAAGAAAAACATTTTATTTTCAACCAAATGATACACCATGAGAAATTTTGCGATGCTCTCCATCAGCACGGGGCCTATGCAGACAGTCTGCACAGTTGCTCTTGACCTCTAGGGAGACAGTGGCCCTGAACCAGAGGACGCAGGGCAAAGCCTGCTGGTGGCCCCGCGATGGCTATCCCAATCCCAGCTTCAGTTGTCCTGTCACACCCACCACCAACCGAGTCAGAACTAGTATGGACCTGAGGTCCAACTTCAACAGACGGAATCTTCACCAATGCCTTTACCAGGCAGTCTCCTAGTCTGCGTGTGTGCTCGGGTGCTCACGCCACAGACACAGCGACGTAAGGGATGGGGAATGGGATGTTTCTGTGGGAAAAAGCGGCCTTTCGGGTTCTCAGCATTTTACCCGGCGGCTTTTCTACTTTTTCAGAAACGATGGAAGCTATTAAAAATCTATTCCCAGTGATTAAAAAAAAATGCTAGGGACTCAAAGGCTCTTTCCCACTTGCTCCTTGTCTGGCAGCAAATACCTAAATGCCCAGTTTTCTCTTTTTTTAAAATTTTCTCTACCAGTATCAAAACAATCCTGCACATATTTGTGGGGAAATAAATCTCTGCCCTTCATTCTGCATAGGGGTTATAGTTTAGACAGGGAGCCCTCTGCGGTAGCTTGTTTCTCTGGAGTTTGGCTTTCGGCTGCTTTAAGAGTTTGGCTCCCTGGTAAGGGGGCTGGTCTATCCTAGGTGTGGGAGGAGGGAGGGGTAAAAGCTGGCCTGGGAGTTCCTTTTAGATCAGACAAAAAAGAAACCAGGAAGTAAGGAGGAATTATTACAATCTGTCCAGCTCAGGATGTTAAAGGCGATAACCTCCACGGCCTGGTTATTCATTAGCAAAAAGGAAAGCTCGGGGGAGAGCAGGGCCAGAGCAGCTGTTGGCTTGAAGCAGGGTGAGAGCCGCTGGAGCAGGCCAGATCGGGAGGTTTTGCCCGGAGTTAGTATCAGTCTTTTACTAACTTTTTCTTGGGACAGAGGGACAGAGGGCTGTTCTTTGTTCTTAGATGTCTGCTTAAATAAACCCCCCATTTATTTTATTTATCTTTGGTGCCTAAGCAGTCAGGAAGAAGTACCTTCCCACTGGACCTCCTGTTCAGTCCCCCGCTTGATTTTGCCCCAGGGCAGCAGCTACAAACAGAAAGGCAGCTGTGAGTCGGTCTTGGCCAAGCCCAGATCTGCCGGAGAGATTCGAAGCGGGACTCTATCCCCTCTGCACAGTATGGTGAGTTGGAGCTGATCTGGAAGCTGCTTGGTGGAGGAAGACAGTGGATCTGTACAGCCTGTGGGGAGAGGGACATCCTCTCCCCTACTCCCAGCCAGGGCACCATGGGCAGCGTCTGTGTGAGACTCTGGGCGTACATGCAGCCTCTTCTCCCCTGCTGGTCCCAGGAGCCAGACAAGTCAGTGGTGATTGAGAATCCGGGGGCCTGCTGTCCCCCAGAGGCTCCGAGCTTACAGGAGCCGGAGAGAAGCCCTGGCCACTACTTTGTGGCTCTGTTTGATTACCAAGCACGTACTGCAGAGGACCTGAGCTTCCGTGCAGGCGACAAACTCCAAGTCTTGGACACTTCGCATGAGGGCTGGTGGTTGGCCAGACATTTGGAGAAGAAGGGAGCCGGCTTGGGTCAGCAGCTGCAGGGCTACATTCCTTCCAATTACGTGGCTGAGGACCGGAGTCTCCAGGCAGAGCCGTGAGTAGCACAGACCACATTTTGTTTCTTGAATCACTGGGGGCTGGATACTGAGCACTCCTTTCTACCTATCCATTGCCCTTCATCCGCAGATCGGCTCATTGTGTGGAAGCACTGGTCAGAAGCCACTAATTGAAACACGCTTTTTTTTTTTTTTTTTCTTGAAAAGTGAGAGAGAACTGGGCAGGTGATCACTGTTCAAATGACTTTGATTACAGTGTGCACACCTCCGGTCCATTTAATACTCTCCCTCTGCTTCACTTTACATAGAACTGTATTTTCATTTGTGGGGAGCCATAGTCTCCCCTAAACCTGCTGTTAAATCTAAAATTTGAGGCTTTTTGTTTGGTGTTAACTCTTCAAGCATTCCTGACTAATGCTACAGACCTTCCAGCTAACCACAGCCATTTCCAATCTGGAACGCTCATACGTGGGCTGATTTACACAGTCAAGGACACACCTACACAGTATTAGTTCTTCTGGTGAAATCATAACAGGGAGAACTCTCTTGGAATTCCTGGATCCTGAGGTGTACTATTCTAATTATGATAGCTCTTGGTTATTAGGATTAAAAATTGGCCAGGTATATATTGATAGCAAATTTTAAAAAGAAAAGTCATGGAAATATTTCTTCAGAACTATTTCATCCTGGAGAAACTATTCACTTAGGGGGCCTGATGATGAGCAGACCTAGTTCCAGTTACATATCTCTGATTGTGGTGGTTAAAAAATTATCTACCCTTGTAAAGATGGATTACAACAGGTTGTTGAATAAACCTGACTACCACCATTTATGGTCTGAATCTGAAATATCCCTCATAGGCTCCGGTTTTGAATCTTTTTCTCCAGCAGGTGGTGCTGCTATTGAAGTCTGTGGAAGCTTTCAGAGGTTGTGCCTAGGTGATGGAAGTCCATCAAAGGACATGCCTTTGAAGGGTGTACCCAACCTTTACTTTCCATCTTACTCTGTGTTTACTGTTCTACCATAATATGACCCATCAGTCACATGTTCTTTCCACATTGAACTTAGTCACTGTACCTGCTTTCCTATGATAGGTGAAAACCTTAAGAAGCCATGAGCCAAAATAAATATTTCCAGAGAGAGAGAGAGAGAGAGAGGAGAGAGAGAGAGAGAGAGAGAG
>CABHPH010156437.1:823-16328 GCA_902168325.1 Peromyscus nudipes
GGCTGATATGTAAAATTAAATTAATTATAAAATAAAAAATATATTTAAAAAAAGAAATATGTTGATTCACATTTCTCTGAGAACTAGGGATATTGAGATTTTTCTTTAAATACTGACCTGCCATTTGTGCTTCCTCTTTTGAGAATTCTCTGTTTAGATCTGTATCCCATTTTTAAACTGGGTTATTGTTTTCTTGATATCCACTTTTTAAGTTCTTTATATACTTTGGATAATAGCTCTCTATTGGATGTGTAGGATTCGCAATTGATAAAAATTTTTTCCCATTCTGTAGGCTACTGTTTTGTCCTAGTGATGGTGCCCTTTGCCAAATAGAAACTTTTCAGTTTCATGAGGTCCCATTTATTGTTAATCTTAGTGCCTGTGCTAACGGTTTTCTGTTCAGAAAATCTTTACTGTTCCAATGAATTCAAAGCTATTCTGCACTTTCTCTTCTATCAGGTCCAGTGTATCTGCTTTTGTATTTTGAACTTGAGTTTTGTGCAGGGTGATAAATATGGATCTATTTGAATTATTCTACAGGCAGCCATCCTGTTTGACCATCATCATTTGTTGAAGATGCTGTCTTTTTTCCATTTCTTCCAGTGTGTATGTCTGGCTTCTTTATCAAAAATCAAGTATTCATAGGTGTGTGGATGTACATCTGCATCTTCAGTTTGGTTCTATTGAACGATATGTCTGTTTTTGTGCCGATATCATGATGTTTTTGTTAGTATAGCTCTGTAGTAGAATTTGAAGTCAGAAATGGTGATATCTCCAGCAGTTCTTTTATTATTCAGGATTATTTTAACTATTCTGTTTTTTTGTTGTTGTTGTGATTGTCATTGTGGCTGTTTTCTCCTTTTCCTTTGTGTGTGTGTGTGTGTGTGTGTGTGTGTGTGTGTGTGTGTGTGTTGCCATATGAAGATGAAAATGAACTTTTCAAGATCTGTAGATAATTGTGTTGGAATTTTGATGGGGATTGCATTGAATAATTACATTGCTTTTGGTACGATGGCCATTTTTTATTAATTATTTTCATTTGTTTTACACACCAACCATAGTTTCCCTCTCTCCCCTCTTTCTGTTCCCTCCCCCAGCCTTCTGTCTAGCCACCCCCATCCACTCCTTCTCTCTTTCAGAAAGGGGCAGGCCTCCAATGGGAGTCAACATAGCATGGTATAAAAAGTTGAGTCAGGACCAAGCTCCTCCCCCTGCAGCATGGCTAGGCAAGGTGTCCCAGCATGGGGAATAGGTTCCAAAAAGCCAGCTCATACACCAGGAATAGCTGCTGATCCCACTGCTAGGGGCCCCACAAACAGACCAAGCTATACAACTGTTACCCACATGCAGAGGGCCTAGATGGGTCCCGTGCAGGCTTTCTAGCTATCTGTCCAGAGTCTGTGAGCTCCCACTAGCTCAGGTCACCTGTCTCTGTGGATTTCCCCATCATGATCTTGACCCCCTTTGGATGTACAATCCCTCCTCCCTCTCTTCAGTTGGACTCCCAGAGCTCTGCCCAGTGCTTGGCCATGGATCTCTGCATCTGCTTCCATCAGTTATTGAATGAAGGCTCTCTGATGACAATTAGGGTATTCACCAATCTGATTAAAGGAGAAGGTCAGTTCAGGCACCCTCTCCAGTATTGCTAGGAGTCTTAGCTGGGGTTATCCTTGTGGATTCCTGGGAGTTTCCATGACTTAACCCCAAAATGCCCCCCTCTAACAAGATATCTCTTTCATTGCTCTCATCCTCTGTCCTGCTCCCAACTCAATCAACTCGATGCCATTTCCCCAATCCCCTCTCCTCCACCATCTCTCCCTATACCCCCCAGTTTACCCAGGAGATCTCATCTATTTCCCCTTCCCAGGGAAATCTATGCGTTATTATGAAATTTTCTATTTATTTTACATATCAACCACAGACTCCCCCCTCCTCTCTCTTCCTGCCCCCCAGCCTCCACCCCCAACCCACCCTCCATGTTCCACCTCCAGGTTTCCCATGGGGAGTCAGCAGAGCCTGGTACATTCAGTTGAGGCAAGTCCAAGCCCCTCTCCCCTGCAGCAAGGGTGCACAAGGTGTCACACCTTAGGCACTGGGCTATCCTTCTTAAGGTCCTCATTGTTACCTCACTTCTCTGGGGCTGTGGATTGTAGCCTGATGGTCTTTTATTTTACATCTAATATCCACTTATGAGTGAGTACATACCATGTTTGTCTTTTTGGGTCTAGGCTACCTCACTCAGGATGATTTTTTTTTTTAGTTCCATCCATTTGCCTGCAAATTTCATGAGGTCATTTTTTCTTTCTTTTCTTTCTTTCTTTCTTTCTTTCTTTTTTTCCTGCTGAGTGGTACTTCTTTGTGTAAATGTACCACATTTTTTTTTATTCATTCTTTGGTTAAGGAGCATCTAAATCCACAAACACCTGATTTTTGACAAAGAAGCCAAAATTGTACAATGGAGAAAAGAAAGTATCTTCAACAAATAGTGCTGGCATAACTGGATGTTCAAATGTAGAAGAATGTAAATAGATTCATATCTATAGCCCTGCACAAAACTAAAATCCAAGTGGATAAAAGGATGGCCATTTTTACTATATTAATCCTATACTGATCCACAACACAGGGAGATTGTTCCATCTTCTGATGTTTTCTTCAATTTCTTTCTTCAATGTGTTAAAGTTTTTTTTACACAAATCTTTCATTTGCTAGGTTATAGTTACCCTAAAATATTTTATTTTTTAAGTTTATTATAAAGGTATTATTTCCCTGATTTCTTTCTCAGTCCAATTTTCATATATATATATATATATATATATGAGGGCTGCTGATTATTTTTTTTTAGGTAGTTTTGTATCCTGCTACTTTACCAAAAGTGTTTATCAGCTCTAGGAATTCCCCATTCAAAGGTGTTTTCTGCATTTAATGAGATGATCATGTGGTTATTGTGTTTAAGTTTCTTGATAAGGTGGATCACATTTATCAGTTTACAGATGTTAAACCATCCCTGCATCTCTGGGATGAAGCCGACTTGATCATGGTAGATGATCTTTTTGATGTGTTCTTGGATTCCATTTGCAAGTATTTTATATAGAATTTTTGCATCTTTGTTCATAATAGAAATTGGTCTGTAATTCTCTTTCTTTGTTGGGTCTTTATGTGGCTTGGGTACAAGGGTAACTATGGCCTAATAAAAGAATTGGAAAATGTTCCTTCTGTTTCTATTTTGTGGAATAATTTTAGGAGCATTGGCATTAACTCTTCTTTGAAAGTCCGGTAGAATGCTGTGCTAAAACCATGTGGTCCTAGGTTTTTGTTTGTTTGTTTGGTTGGTTTTTCTTTTGATTGGGGAATTTTAATTTCTGCTTCTACTTCACTAGGGGTTATAAGTCTGTTTAAATTGCTTATCTGTTCTTAATTTAACTTTGATATGTGGTATATATTGAGAAAATTATCCATTTCTTTTAGATTTTCAAATTTGGTGGAGTCCAGGTTTTTAAAGAATGTCCTTATGATCCTCTGGATTTCCTCAGTATCTGTTGTTATGTTTCCACTTCATCTCTAATTTTGTTAATTTGGCTCTTCCCCCTCTACCTTCTAGTTAATTTGCATAAAGGTTTGTCAATCATTATTAATTTCTCCAAGAACCAACTCTCTGTTTTATTGATTCCGTATATATGTTTTATTTCTATTTTGTTGAAATCAGCCCTGAATTTGATTATTTCTTGAAATCTAATCCTTTGGGGGTGTGATTTCTTCTTCTGTTTTTTAGATCTTTCAGGTGTGCTGTTAAGTTCCTAGTATGCGATCTCTCCAATATATTTTATGTAGGCACTTAGTGCTATGAATTTGCCTCTTAGAGTGCTTTCACTGTGTCCCATAAGTTTTGGTATGCTGTGTTTTATTTTTCATTCTATTCTAGATGGTTTAAAATTTCTTTTTTTTATTTTATTTTACAATACACTTCAGTTCTACATATCAGCCACAGATTCCCTTGATCTCCCCCCTCCCGCCCCCCTCCTGTTCCCCCCCAGCCCACCCCCCCATTCCCATCTCCTCCAGGGCAAAGCCTTCCCCGAGGACTGAGATCAACCTGGTAGATTCAGTCCAGGCAGAGCCAGTCCCCTTCTCCTAGGCTGAGCCAAGTGACCCTGCATAAGCCCCAGGTTTCAAACAACCAACTCATGCAATGAGCACAGGACCCGGTCCCACTGCCTGGATGCCTCCCAAACAGATTAAACCAATCAACTGTCTCACCCATTCAGAGGGCCTGATCCAGATGGGGGCCCCTCAGCCATTGGTTCATAGTTCATGTGTTTCCATTCATTTGGCTATTTGTCCCTGTGCTTTATCCAACCTTGGCCTCAACAATTCTCGTTCATATATACCCTCCTCTTTCTCACTAATTGGACTCCCGGAGCTCCACCCGGGGCCTAGCCATGGATCTCTGCATCCAGATCCCTCAGTCATTGGATGGGGTTTCTAGCACGACAATTAAGGTGTTTGGCCATCCCATCACCAGAGTGGGTCAGATCGGGCTGTCTCTCGACCATTGCCAGCAGTCTATTGTGGGGGTATCTTTGTGGGTTTCTGTGGGCCTCTCTAGCACTTTGTTTCTTCCTGTTCTCATGTGGTCTTCATTTATCATGGTCTCCTATTCCTTGTTCTCCCTTTCTGTTCTTGATCCAGCTGGGGTCTCCTGCTCCCCCAAGCTCTCTTTCCCTCGACCCTCACCCTTCATTTCCCCCACACATGTCCAGGCTGTTCATGAAGACCTCATCCATTTCTCCGTCATTGGGCGATCCCCATGTCTTTCTTGGGGTCCTGTTTTCCAGGTAGCCTCCCTGGTGATGTGAGTAGCAGTCTAGTCATCCTTGCTCCACATCTAGTATCATCCTATGAGTGAGTACATACCATGTTTGTCTTTCTGAGTCTGGGTTACCTCACTCAGGATGATTTTTTCAGATCCATCCATTTGCCTGCAAACCTCATGATGTCATTGTTTTTCTCTATTGAGTAGTATTCCATTGTGTATATGTACCACATTTAATTTATCCATTCTTCAGTTGAAGGACATCTGGGTTGTTTCCAGGTTCTGGCTATTACAAACAATGCTGATATGAACATAGCTGAGCCAGTGCCCTTGTGGTATGATTGAGCATTCCTTGGGTATATGCCCAAGAGTGGTATAGCTGGATCTTGGGGGAGATTGATTCCCAATTTTCTAAGAAAGCACCATATTGATTTCCAAAGTGGTTGTACAAGCTTGCATTCCCACCAGCAGTGGAGGAGAATTCTCCTAGCTCCATATCCTCTCCAGCATAAGCTGTCTTCAGTGTTTTTGATCTTAGCCATTCTGACAGGCATAAGGTGGTATCTCAGAGTTGTTTTGATTTGCATTTCCCTGATGATTAGGGATGTTGAGCAATTCCTTAAATGTCTTTCAGCCATTTGAGTTTCCTCTGTTGAGAATTCTCTGTTTAATTCTATAGCCCATTTCTTAATTGGACTGTTGGGCATTTTGATGTCTAATTTCTTGAGTTCCTTATATATTCTGGATATCAGTACTCTGTCAGATGTGGGGTTGGTGAAGACCTTTTCCCATTCTGTAGGCTGTTGCTTTGCCTTTTTGACCATATCCTTTGCTCTACAAAAGCTTCTCAGGCCCTTCTAGCCTTTAGAGTATACACTGAGAAGTCAGGTGTCTTTCTAGTGGGTCTACCTTTTCCCCTTGCAGCTTCTAATATTTTTTCTTTGTTCTGTGTGTTCAGTGCTTTGATTATTATGTGCCAAGGGAGTTTTCTCCTCTGGCCCAGTCTATTTAGTATTCAATATACTTCTTACACCTCGATGGGCATCTCTTTCTCTGGGTTAATGAAAATTTCTTCTACAATTTTGTTGAAAATATTTTCTGTGCCTTTGACATGGCCTCTACTCCTATTTTTTTTTAGATTTGGGCTTTTCATTGTGTCCCAGATTTCCTGAATGTTTTGTGCATGGAGTTTTTTGGATTTAACATTTTCTTTGACCAATGTATCCATTTATTCTATCTTGTCTTCAATGCCTGAGATTCTCTCTTTAATCTCTTATATTCTGTTGGTGAAACTTGCTTCTGAGGTTCCTATTCAAGTTTTTTAACTTTTAATTTCCACATTTCTCTCAATTTGGATTTTCTTTATTGATTTATTTCCACTTTCAGGTCTCAAACCTTCCATTGTGGGTCTCTCTCTGTGTCTCTGTCTCTGTCTCTGTCTCTGTCTCTCTCTCTCTCTCTGTGTGTGTGTGTGTGTGTGTGTGTGTGTTTCAAAGATTTCTTTAAGGGGTTTATTAATTTCTTCTTTAAGGACCTCTATTATTCATAAAGGCTATCTTAAGGTGTTTGTCTTTTGCTTCAGCTGTGTTATAATTCTCTGGGCCTACTGTGTTAGGGTTGCTGGACTCTAGTGGGAACATATTGTCCTGGTTGTTATTGGTTGTGTTTTTACACTGATGTCTAGGTATCTGGGTTTGGGAATATTATAATTTTAGATGCTGATATCTGGTCTTGTATTTATTGGGTGGGTGTTTTGCTCTTTGGTTTCTGTTCCCCTTATGGTTCTTAGGAGGGAATGGTGACTGTGTATTGTCTTGTAGGGAATGCTAGGTGTGGCCACTTGAGGTCTCATGGACAATCTGTTTCTAGTATTAGTAGCTGATACTTAGGAATAGGAATGGGCTAGAATGGAGGGTTGTTGAGGGGGTTCACAGAAGGAAGGACAGCAGTGTGGTCCACGAGTATCTGAGTATTCTACTGGGAATGGAGGCAGAGAGTGAGAAAAAGCCACAGCAAATAGTAGGCTCCAGAGCTGAGGATGAGACTGGGGAATTGTATTTGGAGGAAAGGAGAGAGAGTGAAGACCTGAAGCTTTCCTGGTAAACTTGCTTCACTGGCGGGCTTGGCCAGAGGGCTCCAAGGGAATGCCTGCTGGAGTTGGGGATCAAAATGATGAATGGAGAGGGAGACTGAAGGAGAAGATCTGTGATCTGTTGGAGATGGGACAGAGAGGGAGGTGAGGCCACCTCAGCTGGTTTGCCAAAGAGCTCAGGGTAAGACTGGGATATTGGATATGGAGGAAAGGAGGGAGAGGTGAAGATATGCAGTTATTCCACCTGCTTCCATAGCCAGGGTGCCCAGTGGGATTCTAGAGAATGTCTGCTGTAGGTGAGGGTTAGGATAAGGGGATGAGTGGGGGGAAGGAAGGTTGGAAGAGCAGATCTGCATGATCCACTGGAGATGGGAGCAGATAAGGAGAGGAGGCCACAGCAGGCAGTCTGCTCCAGAGCTGGGGCTGAGACTCTAGGTTTTCTTACAAATGGTATTTATCAGGCTGAAGAAATCAGTATCAGATTATTTAATGACCTGCTTATTATGGCTACATGTTGAATATGAAAAGTGCTTTTTCTGCCTCTATTGAGGCAATCATATGGTCTTTCCTTAGTCTGTTGATATGATGAATCACACTGATTAGTCCTCACATGTTTATCTAACCTTTTATCATGCTGTATTATCATTTCCACACAATCCCTGATTGAATTCATTGGCATTTTGTTAAGAATTTTGTATCTATGTTCAGCAGGGATTTGGGCTGACAGCTTTTCTTTTCATAACATTAGCTTTTCTTCTTTTGGTATGAGAGCAATGCCTGCTTATGAAATCAGTTTGTAAATGTCTCCTCCTGTTATGGAAGTGTGTTTGTAAAATTACTTTTCCCTCTCTATGCTTGTTTGAGTTAAATTTGTTCTTTTTCTTATTCCTTAAGCTAGAGGTTGTAATCATTGCCAGGTATGGTAGTCAGGGAGGGCATGTAGAGAAGTGTATTTCACATCATGGCATCCTAGGAAGCAGAGACAAGGGAATTCCTGCATTCACCTGGTTTTCCTTTGCCACTCTTATTCTGTCCAGGTCCCCGATCCATTGCATCATGATGCTCACACTCAGGATGGATTGTAAACTCTCAATCAATCCTCTGTGAAAATGCCCCCATAGGTACTCTCAGTGCTATGTTTCAATCTCCTAGTTGATTCAAATGCAGCCAAGCTGGTAATCAAGATTGACTAGCATGGATATAGCCTGTCTGGGTGAATGTTTTGTACATTTGAAAATGAGATGTACTTTGTTGTTGTTAAGTAGCTCATTCTACTGGTGGCAATTGGAGCAGGCTATTTGGCAGTGAAGTTTAAGTGTTTCATACCCTCATCGATTTTGTTCCTACTAAAAGAAGAATGTTCTCATCTTCAATTTTGAAAGTGGATGTGCCTGCTTTCCTTTTCAGTTGTTTTGACTAGCATAAAAGAAACATTTGTCTTCATGTACTCTGTTTGGGTATTTAGGACTTTCACTTTTCTAAACCAATATTGCTTATAAGCCCACTGTGAATGTCAAATAAATTTGAGGCTACATGAATCTAATAAAAATTATAACTAACAAAATTAAATGTTTTGATGTCTGTATTAATTATGGGAAAATTTTATATTGTAAATACAAACTTTTTTCTATTTATCTGTCATAGAAAGAAAATATTGTGTTTCAATTCTCTATAATGACTACTGACTGGATCGCAGGAGTAGTATGAATCAACAAAAGTAATGTTTGACAATGAAGAGATGGTCATTAATGTTAGCAGCATATAAATAATTTTCCTATAATATCAAGGATCTCAATTTTCTACTTTTGTCTGATCTAACAGAAAAGGTCAAAATAATAGTTTCAAAATACAATTAAGAATAATTATATCTCAAAAATGCACAAAGAGGAAAATATCTACATAGAAGTAATAAGATAGTAATATTGAATTTTCAGGCATCAATAGCTGGTTACTAATTCATTATAAAATAATAGTTTATAATGTTATGTTTCAATGACATCTTTCATGTAATTCTTGTTTTTTATGGTTTCATTGTTTAACCTATGTCAACCCCAATTTATAAAACATAGATGTGAGAGCCTTTGCATTTTGCTACTTAAACCTTAAAGCAGAGAATCCAGGAGACATGTCATTTTTTCAGCATGTCTTATCTACTTTTGAATAAACAAAGAAAGCTCAGAACATTGAAAAATGTAATTTGAGGTTTGCTCAGTGTAAGGATGCTGAAACATACTCAAACAATGAAAAGAAGGTTTTGTTGTTTATCAGAGGAACATTAGCTACCTGCAGAAAGAAAGGAGCAGAATCAGGATGATACAGAAAAGAATCAAAATGCAGGCTTGCACAGGATCATGATCTCAACAGGACCAACTGTTGGTATGTTTGTTTTTCAAAACTGGCTACCTATACTAGTAGAGTTCTGAGATCTCTGTTGTATAGAAAGGATGTAAAAACTATCCTCAGAAGTCCATGTTTTTATGTTGCATTTATTGATGTGGATGTCTGCTGTAGGATGTCTTTCTGTGTGCTGTGACTATGTGTTGCTCCCATTGGCTAATAAATAAAGTTGCATTGGTCTATGGCAGGACAGGACAGAGCCAGGCAGGAAAATCCAAGAGAGATAATGAGAGGAGAAAGGAGAGTAGGGAAAGACATCAAACCACTACCCAAGGAGCAACATGTAATGGGATGCAGATAAAGCCACGGAACATGTGTGATACACAGATTAGTAGTTGTGGGTTGAGTTAAGTTATAAGAGCTAGCTAGTCAGAAGCCTGAGCCATAGGCCATATAATTTTCAGTTAATATTAAGCCTCTGAACGATTATTTTATAAGCTGCTGTGGGACCACTGGGCCAGGTGTGACTGAAGAAGCTTCCAGCTACAGATATCAATAAAAGCAGATTTGAGGATAGCTTCAGGAGCCCTAAAAACTAGAGTGGAGAAGATCAAAGCTTAGCTTTCAGATACCTAGCATTTAGATAAGCAGAGTACTGGCAAGTACTGTTTTATTCTGCACCCTAAAGTCTCTGAACATGATCCCCCCATGTCACGGGAGACCCTTAACTTCTATCAGTCACTGAAAGTGGAATGCAGATTTTCAGGGCTTAAATGATTGATGTTAGGAAGACATAAACTCAGAAAGTGAATGTGAAACAATGGGGAATGTTATATATCCAGCCCCACTCCAGCCCCTCTGTCCTTCAGGAGAAGTTGATGTCTCTGTTCTATGCAATTTTGACACCCATGCTGAACCCCATGATTTACAGTCCAAAGAATAAGGAGGTGAAGTGGGCTTGGCAGGAACTACAGGGACAATTCTCTGGGTTTGCAACAAAACGGAAAACCTGAGGAATCATGAGAATTACTGGAGAAAAGGGTTTTCTTCTGTGTTCTGCACCCAACTCAGCTATGACAGTCATTGCCATGGAGACCAAGGTGGAGCTGACATATCTTGAATGCTGATGTTATGCAGGAGGCTGAGTGACTGTGCCGGGGTGTGGGGTGTGGGTGTATTTTTATGTCACTGCAGAGTGTACAGTGGAGCTAATCACAGCGATGATACGACTTGCTGCACTTCATCTCCACTTTATGGCTGCTAGCAATTGATTCATCCTGTCATCTGCAACTCTGCACATGATTAGTGTTATATAGGATGAGGCCTCCTTTTCAAAAAATTTTACTCAATTGCGGAAAACAATTTTGGTGTTTTGATTGAGAACAAAATCAAAATGTACTTTCACTTTTGAAGATTTCTTTAAAATGACATGGAAGTCACATGTAATAATTGCAGGAGTCAATATGGTGAAAAGAGTATTTTTATCAAGGCTGATTAAAATGTTTTTGTGTGGTTCCCACTACTTACATACTGCTTAAGTACATGAAAGGGTAAAGGGAGAAGGATTAAGTGGAGTCTTTTTTCATTCTGGTAAGGATATAACTAAAGGGTGTTTGCATAGGGACCTATTACTGCCCACAGAGAGGCTGTGTTTTAGATAATATCACAAAGTATTCAGTTTGAGAAGAAATTTATTGAATATATAATAGTTGTCACATATATTTATAAAAATGGCACACTATACTCAATAAATATGTATATTTATTATTTATCAACTGAAAATTAAAAAACATCAAACAATTTCTGATGTCTCAAATGTTCACAACCTTTCTCTGAAACTTGCGAAATAATATCAACACCTTAGACACTAAATGATATATAGAATATCAGAAATATTATTAATCTAAGAAGGCACATGGAAAGGGTCTTGATACAGAACTCCAAGGTACACAATTTAGAGTTCATGTAATCCAAAGACTATTTGATATTTGAATTTTCCCTAACTGTGATCCTATTCTAAATTTTACAAGAAAGGTAGGCATCTGAGTGGTTTTGGGGTCTCAATAATTAGTAATTACTGACAACCAAGGGTATGGTCCCTTGGCAGTGATGACAGACAATGAAGTGATTATTTAGTGATGTTGCAAATGTTACAGAGTATGACCACAGTGTATAAATCTTCCTGTTTAAAAGAACCCAAGAACCAGCTATGATGACTTTTAGTCCCAGAATTTGAGAGGGTGGTGCAGAAGCATCATGGGTTTGAGACTTGTGGTGGTTTTAAGTGTATGAGAAAAGTCCCCCATACACTCATGTGTTCTAACACTTGATCCCTTGTTGGTAATGCTATTTGGGAGGTTATGGAACCTTTTAGAGGGACAATCTTGCCAGAGGAAGTACATCACCAAGGATGGGCTTTTGAACTAAAGTGTGGCAATGGAGCTGGAGTGAGCAGGTGAGCATAGCTAGATCTGCTGAAAGTAATTCCACATGGACAAATTGAGAAAACATCGAGTCTTGAACACAGATGCAGATGAAAGGCTTGCACGAAAATGATCAGAATAAGGAAAGAAAAGAACAGGACCAACCAACCTGCTAAATTAATAATGGACATTAAATAAAGGAATAGGTATAGACAGGGGAGGGAGAGAGGAATGGAGAGAGAGAGAGAGAGAGAGAGAGAGAGAGAGAGAGAGAGAGAGAGAGAGAGACTAGCTGTGGACACAGGATCTGAAAACCAAGTAATTTAATTGCTAGATTCGATCTGGAAACTCTTTTGTTTCTTCCTTGGTTCCTAGAGGCTGATCTCACCACTGGGATAATAATTTAAGGCTGGTTATACAAACTGAGGCATATAGATAATGGAACTTGGCAATGGGTACATGAACAGGGAGGGGGTGGGGATGTGAACATGTGAATATTGAGATGATAGACAGTTGGCTAACAGCATAGACAGGAAGATGAAACTGTTGCTGAGCATTAACTATTGATTTTGGAATGTAAACAGTATTATGAAAATGCACTTAGATGTTCATTGACACAATCCCCCCCCCCATATAACTTTGAAGTTTGAGGAATAGCTCTATGGTCTATAGGAGGATAAATAAAGGCATCCCAGAGCCAAAGATGAGAACCAACCTGGCTCAGAAGGCAAACATGCAGGGTGATTGCTCATCAGACTATCACATGAGGACTAAAATTCAAGCTTCAACTGTCAGAGAACACCCTAAAACTCCATGGATCTGGCTTCTGTGACCTTGAAGAAAAAAACTGTCTTCAGTGGTGGGACAGAGGAGAATAGCTTTCCTCTTGAGGGTTAGGAGTGGTGACAGCAATTACCACTAATGGGGTTCCTGAGGGGGGGACTCTGGCAGCTCCACATTGTTAATGTAGCCACTGCTTCACTTTCTGAGATGTGTGGGTAAGCCAATTTGAAGACACTTATGAACTTTCTCGCCAAAGGTTTTCTCAAAATTTAGACAAGTCTCAGGTGATTTCAGAGCCCTGGAGCTCAAGGAGTCAAGGACTCTTACACTCTATCATATAAGACGATGTTGCAAAAAAAGAGATTAAATTTCTCTTTTATTTTATTTTATTTTATTTTTATTTTTGACAGAAATGCAAGTTTGAGGGCTAGTCTTCTGAAATGGGCATATTTTTCATTTATTGAAAATAGATTTTTTTTCCTCACATAATATATCCTGATTACAGTTTCCCCTCCCTCTACTCTTCCTAGTTCCTCCCTATCTCCCCTTCCATCTAGATCCACCCCTCTGTCTCTCATTAGAAAACAAACAGGCACATGGGCCTGTGGCTCAGCAAGATGGGCAAATGTTCCAATCTCTGCACTACTATAAAGCTCTGCAGTCACAGATGAGACCAGAAGTGGCATGATAAACAACACAAGAAAGCCCATTGGACACAGACCTGAAGGCCAACCCTTATGGAGGTGCTTCTTATGCAAAGAGAACTGTGCTGGAAAGCCAAACAGATGAACTCAGCTGTCAGGAAGTTCATCAGGGTGCAGCCTGTCAAGTACAGCAAGATCCCAGAGTTTGAGCCCAATGGTGGTTGCTTGAACATCACTGAGGAAAACCATGAAGTTCTGATTTGGTCAAAAAGGCATTACTGTCGGTAATATTCCTGGAGTCCACTTTTAGGTTGTTAAAGGAAACAATGTGCCTCTTCTGGTCCTATGCAAAGGTAATGAGGAAAGACCAAGATCATAAATTTTGACCATGGAAACACAGTAATAAATTTTCATATTCTGAAAAAAGAAAAACAGGTTTCTAATGAATAAAAATAAAACAAAGTAAAATAAAACAAAAACTAACATATCTGAATTGGACAAAACAAACAAAAAGAATAATAAGAGCCCAAGAAAAGGCAGAAGAAACAGAGATTCATTCAATTCCACCATGATCAAGTAGGCTTCATCCCAGAGATTCAGGGATGGTTCAACACATGAAAATAAGTCAATATAATCCACCATATAAACGAACGGAAAGGAAAAAAAACCACATGATTATCTCCTTAGATGCTGAAAAGGCTTTGACAAAATCCAACACCCCTTCATGATAAAAGTTTTGGAGAGATCAGAGATATAAGGGACATCCTAAACATAGTAAAAGCAATATATAGCAAGCTAACAGCCAATATCAAATTAAATGGAGAGAAACTCAAAGCAATTCCACTAAAACCAGGACCAAGACAAAGTTGTCCACTCTCTCCATGTCTATTCAATATAGTACTTGAAGTACTAGCTAGAGCAATAAGACAACTAAAGGAGACCAAGGGGATATAAATTGGACAGAATGAAGTAAAAAAAAAAATCATTATTCAGGCTGGAGAGATGGGTCAGAGGTTAAGAGCACAGGCTACTCTTCCAGAGGTCTTGAGTTCAATTCTCAGCAACCACATGGTGGCTCACAACCATCTATAATTCAATCTGGTGCCTTCTTCTGGCACGTAGGCAGAACACTGTATATATAATAGATAAATGAATCTTTTTTAAAAAACAATCATTTTATTCACAGATGATATGATAGAATATATGTTACCCCCAAACCTCTACTTGGGAACTCCTACAGTTGATAAAACACCTTTAGTCAAGTGGTTTAGTTAATACAAGATTAACTAAAAAATAAAATCAGCAGCCCTCCTATATACAAATGATAAACTGGCTGAGAAAGAAATCAGAGAATCAATACCCTTTATAAATAGCCTCAAATAATATGAATTATCTTGGTGTAACTCTAACCAAGGAAGTGAAAGACCTGTATGGCAAGAGCTTCAAGTCTTTGAAGAAAGAAATTGAAGAAGATATCAGAAGATGGAAAGATCTCCCATGCTCATGGATCAGTAGAATTAACATAGCAAAAATGGCCATCTTACCAAAAGCAATTGACAGATTCAATGCAATGCCCCATTAAAATCCCAACATAATTCTTTACAGACCTTGAAAGAACAATACTCAACTTCAGGAGGGAAAACAAAAAATCTAGGATAGCTGAAACAATCCTATACAATAAAAGAACTTCACCTACCCCGGGACTTCCCATCTGGACCAGAGGTGAGTGTACGGGCTCAGCCTAGATCCCATCCCTGGGCACCAGCCACTCCGGGGAAGACCTGCCCAACTAGGCCCCAGGTTCTGGCCACTGGACAGGGTCCCTTCTAGCCCTACCGGGAAGGCTCCCCTTCTCCAAGACCCCCAGCAGACCCTGCAATCTCCATGCCCTGCCCCCACACCCATCTGCCTGAGACCCCAGCCCAGCAACTTCCTGAGACTTAGAGACCGGCACCCAGCTCCCATCCTGCCCCGGACCTCGCTTCTGGACAAGAGCTCCCATCCTGCCCTGGACTTTCCTTCTGGACAAGAGCTTTCATCCTGCCCAGGAGTTCCCATTTGGACAAGAGAGAGAGACTTCCTGAATCTGTCAGCTCTGTCTGGACCAAGTGCGCTGATAAAACCAAGAACGAACCACAAGGAGATGGACAGACGTCAAAGCAGAAGTACATACAACAACATGAAGAGCAATATAGCATCACCAGAACCTAGCCCTCCTCCAACATCTAGACCTGAACATCAAAAATCAGAAGAAGCAGAAGAAAACAGCCTTGTGAATAACATCATGAAGAAGGTAGAGGTTTATATAGAGGAAAAGACAAAAAAATGGCAAGAGCACTATAAAAACCTAGAGGAAAGGACAATTAAAGTAGAAGAAAACAATAAAGTCCTGGAAGAAAACAAAAAAGCACTGAAA